>JAWQEG010000232.1:0-2500 GCA_033782935.1 Petrolisthes cinctipes
GTTAGTACCGTTGAGATCGTCTGTTTTTCTGGTATAGCTAGGAGGAATCAGTAGCCATCCAATTTACCAAAAAGAGAATCTCCCCTTAAGATGCCAGATGGGTGAATGTACAGTCACGAGCACTAATAAGTATACAGCTTTGGTTGAAGCTTTGAACAGTCCACCAATTCACCAACGAACTAATTCCAATGGAGATCTTATTGTGCATTTATTTTCTGTCTCTAGGTATTCGAAGCACACTTGAATACTTATTAGTGCTCGTGACTGTACAATTATGTGTAAATTAATGTATTGAAAAATTTATATATGAATCCCTACTCATAAGTGTTTAAGGAACCCTGTGATGTAGTCAGAAATTGGAGATAAATGAGTTCTTCAAATAATGCCACGAAAAACACACCTTTATGGAATGAGCTTGTTTCGTGGCATAGTTAGGAGGAATCAGAAGCCTTCAATTTTCATACACGATCACAGGGTCCTCAAGTCTCAGTTTCCTTCCTATGCCATGCAGGTCACTCGTACAAAACTAAATCCTTAACCATCCAGCAACAAGGAAGTAAAAAAAAAAATAAACGTAAGATACAGCAATTCATTAATAACCAAACCTTCAATCTAGACCAGGCTTTTGTGTCATAGAAGTTAAAAAAAAAAAAAAAAAAAAAAATTATAGACATTAAAAACAAAAAACATAAAATACAGCAAGTCATAAATAGCCAAACCCTCGATCTGGACCAGGCTTTTGTGGCATGGAAGTAAAAAAAAAAAAAAAAAAAAAAAAAAAAAAAAAAAAAAAAAAATATCACATAATTTATTTAGCTTGCATATATTTCAGAAGCGGGAAGTAATTAAGGAGATCCGTGAGATATTTGATTTAGTGGCCAGGGTTAATGTTTTTCCTGGTTGTATGTTTGTTGGTGTGTTGAATTCTTGTTGTTGCTCTTTTTATTTTGGCTTACATATTACTGTTTTTTTTTTTTATATAGTAGTTTCCGTCTGTTGTTAGATTTTTTTTTCTCTCTCTCTCTCTCTCTCTCTCTCTCTCTCTCTCTCTCTCTCTCTCTCTCTCTCTCTCTCTCTCTCTCTCTCTCTCTCTCTCTCTCTCTCTCTCTCTCTCTCTCTCTCTCTCTCTCTCTCTCTCTCTCTCTCTCTCTTCTCTCTCTCTCTCTCTCTCTCTCTCTCTCTCTCTCTCTCATCTCTCTCTCTCTCTCTCTCTCTCTCTCTCTCTCTCTCTCTCTCTCTCTCTCTCTCTCTCTCTCTCTCCAAACCTACGTCTACTCCTACTAACATATTTTTAATTATTACATTCCTCTCACATACCTAATCTCCCTCTCGATAATTCCCTTGTCTTCCTCTCACCTAATCCCCGTCTCAATAATCCCCCTGTCACCCCCAGTCCCTCACACGTGCTATTGATTGGACGCTAGATGTTTAAAACAGGCGAGGTAGTGAGCGAAGTAAGTGAAACGCGGCGTGTGAAGACCGTAGAGTTTCACAGTCATTCTTGGATGTGGGTGACGGGTCGGGGTCTTTCATGTATTATATAGTTTCTGAACATAATAACTTGTTGCCCCCTCCATCTCATTACCTATATTACAGGCCATTTAATAAAGTATATGTATTGATTCTTCCACGGTCTGATGACGCATTTCAGAGTTATTATGGCCAACGAGAGAAACCAATTAATTGTTACTTGGAAACCAATTAACAATCTCGAAAGTCTCGTGCAAAATTCGCCTTGACTAATACCAGACTGTTCTTTAGAACGAAGGAAAAATAAAATCAAGTTTGGTAGAGAGCGTGTGTTAAGAGGATAATATACTTTTGGTAAATTAGAGCATCTCGATTCTCCAAAGTATGCCAGAAAACAGGACCAAATTAACAAAAACAATGGTAAACCAGTTGTTGTTGCCTGGAATAGTTTGGAAGGAATCAGTTGCTCCAGATTTATCACCAACACTGTACGATAAGTAAATAAATGATTGGTTGTTTTATTGATTGATTGATATTAGGCGCCGTAACAGCGAGGTCATTTGGCGCCCGAGAAGGAAGGTGATTGAGAGGTGGGACAGTAAGCACAAAAGGTGACAGATGAAAATAAAAAGGACAGTTGGAGAAGTGAAAAGGCCTCCAGTAAATGATTGGTGTGTGTGTGTGTGTGTGTGTGTGTGTGTGTGTTGGGGGGGGGAGGGAGGGAGGGGGTTGGAGTCGTGTCTTTCGTTTCCTTGACTGTTGTAAAGTTATAACTCGCGTGTTCTGTGTTGATGAGTTGACCAGCATAGATTTTCTTTTTTTTTTATATTTCCCTTTGTTCATGAAGTTTCAGATTTAGAGTTTACATGAACAAAAAGGAAGGAAGAAAGGAAGGAAAGAAGGAAGGAAGGAAAGAAAGAATGAAAGGAAGGAAAGAATGGAAGGAAGGAAGGAAGGAAGGAAGGAAGGAAAGAAGGAACTAAAGGCTGGTAAAACAAATAAGATAGCGTGGAGATAAAGTCAGGTAAAG
>JAWQEG010000232.1:5000-122907 GCA_033782935.1 Petrolisthes cinctipes
GTGTTAGGACGTCAGGCATTGTAAGGGGGGGGGGGATAATGGTAGTGAGGGTAAATGGTTATGGTGTATTATGACGTCAGCATGGTAGTGGTGTATGTTATGACGTCAGTATGATGGTATGTTATGACGTCAGTATGATGGTGGGGGAGAGGGGTAAATGGTAGTGATGTGTGTTATGACGTCACCATGATGGGGGAAATGGTAATAATATGTGTTATGACGTCACCGTGTTGGGAAGGGTAAATGGTAGTGATGTATGTTATTACGTCAGTATAGTGTAGGGGAGGTGGGATAATGGTAGTGGTATGTGTTGTGATCGATGTTACTAATGATACTAAATGGTGTCAGTGATTTGAATATAGCTGAGAATTAAATTAGAAAGGCAGATGTGATATTTATGATAATGTTAATGAAATGATGATGTTGATGATACGTGAAATATCTACAGTATTCCCTTCTAACTTGTGGTACTATGTGTGTGTGTGTGTGTGTGTGTGTGTGTGTCAGGAGGCTCCAGGGTTGGCACCAAGGATATGTGAAGGCCTCTTATCAAAGTTACACCAGCGCTACACCCCAGACTACCCCTGTGCCTCAGACTACACCCTTACTCTCAGGTAGGTGTCACACTCACCCTGTCAACTGTGAACATGTTTGACTGTATATCTGTAAAGGAGGATTAACTATAATTATATACTGTATATGAGTATGAGGTACTGGTAACAAGTGATATAAATTGTAAATAGAGAATACTAATTAAATGTATATATTATTAATGTGAGTTCCCCCTGCAGCTTGGTTGAGATCTACCGTGAACGTGTGAGGGATTTGTTGTCAGACAGTGATGAGTCGTCAGGTCCTCTTAGGGTGCGGGAACATCCTCACAGTGGACCCTATGTTGATGGTCAGTATTCATGGATGTATACTGTACTAGAAACGTCATAGGCTAGTTGGCTGATTACGATGGCCAGTATGATAGTTCTGTGTACTGCATTACTTGATCTCCATGCATGAATATCACCAATAAACCCAAGTAGCAGTGAGATTGGCTGTAGCAGATGTGAAACTCTCTCAAAATTTTCCCTTGTATTTCCTACTGAGTACACTTTACAATGATCTTTCTTATGTATATATTTTATTCTCTACTTTCCTATGCCCCAAGTTATCTTTTCAAATCACCTTTGAAGTCCAACTTTCTGCCACGTGACTTATTATCTCTTCTCCCTTTGTCTCTTTTTTCTTTACCATTTTCACTAATTTCTTTCCGTGTTCTTCCACAGGCGTGTGTAGGTATCCAATTCGAGATGCCCGTGAGGCCTGGGATCTGCTGGAACGTGGCCGTGAGCGTCGCATGGTGTCAGCGCCTTCCTCCACCCACTCCCATGCCTCCTCCCGCTCCCACGCCCTCCTCACCCTTGACCTCACCCAGCCTGCTGCTCACACCCGCTCCACCCTCACTCTCGTTGACCTGGCCGGCAGGTAACTTGGGTCTGCCTGTCTTTCTTGTCTTGGGTATTATTTTTAATGGCTGGTTTATTCATACATGGGAAGTACTGCACATTATCTTTCTTTTCCTACATCATCCATCCATGTTATCAAGTGTAGTGCCATCCTTCTTGTGCACAAATAACTGAAATATTAAATGTCCTGTGAATGTAAATAATGCAGGTAGTTTTCCTCAGACTAACATGCAGCACCAGCCTTTGTCATAATGATATCACCATAGCATTTCATCTTTTCCCCAGTGAGAAAGCAGCTGAAGAAGTCAACAAACAGCATCTTACAGAGGGTGCCAGCATCAACAGATCCCTTGTCACTCTTGGAAATGTCATCTCTGCTCTTGGTAAGAAACCCTGAGTGAAAGAAGTGCATAAAGAAGTTAAGGGGTTAAAAGGCTATAATAAAAAACCTATGAATGAACAGAGAAAAAGTAACTGTTTTACTTCCCAAAGTATTCCTGCATACTTGACTTAATACAGTTTGTCATTGTAATTTATGAATATTGTGATATGTCAAGAATTAGTCAACCATAAGTTATAATAATGTCAGAAATATTTGGCTTCATCATGTCAAAGAAGTTTGTGAGTGTGTGATTGTGTGGTGTGTCCTTATCTTATGTGCATCAGAACACACTGTCGGGATTCTTTACAGAATATAGTTCATAAATCCATGTTTCCTCATTTTCATTACACAAACATGGTTGAACACTATTTCAGTAATTTCAATCTGTATTGAAATCTGACAGTAACCTTCTAATTAGAAATAAATCTGGAGTAAGGATTTATGATTTATTTATATATATTCACTTATGAGTATTTCTAACACCATTAGAGTTACAACTGTTTTCATTTGGTTAGAAGGACTTTTTGACTAACCTCACAATGTTCACCTTCCTCTTGATACAGTGTGAAGGAAGACTTATGATGGTATGTTCTCTAATGTATGCCTTGTGACTGGTTGTATGGTAACTTTGACTTCTACTGCCCTCACCCTGCATCACTGTAATTTGATATTGTATCTTGTAGTTCTATCCCTCCATACTTATGATTGTAGTACCTCTTGCATTTAATACTGTACTTTTTACTATTTGGTACTTTCAACTCCCTTTCTGTATCAATCTATCCTCCATTATATTTCTTCAGTAGATTACTGTAATTGTTTTGAACTGTACTGTACTTTATGCAGTAGCCTACGAGTTAATACTTCACATCTCTGTAATTCCTGTATTTCAAAGTTTTGCAATGCGTAGAACTTCCTTTCTCCCTTTGTATCTCAGTAATTTGAAATATCCCTCCTGCAATCCTGAGCTTAGAATGTCTGGAAATTAACTTACTGTATTTCAATGTATGCTGGTATGCCTTATCTGTACACATTTTATTTCTGGGAGTGCATGTATATTATGTGAGCATTGAAGTACTAGCAATAAATGGAAGAAGGTATGACTGAACATTGGAATTAAAAAAGAATTGAGAGGATGAAAGGAAATGCAAGACTGACTGAATTAAAAGAGTACAGTATACTGTTTCTACTTAGTCTTTATCTTAAGAGAGAGAGAGAGAGAGAGAGAGAGAGAGAGAGAGAGAGAGAGAGAGAGAGAGAGAGAGAGAGAGAGAGAGAGAGAGAGAGAGAGAGAGAGAGAGAGAGAGAGAGAAAGAAAATAAGTGGTAAGAATGTTGGTAAGATATAATTATGAATGTGGATTTGGATTCAGGAAGCTGAAGTCTTAATGAATCCATCACAAAACCTTATAATACCAACAGTTTCTGGGTTAGTACTGCATAGGGTTTACCATTGCTGGGAACTGTAGTAGTACTGTATTACTATTATTAATCATAGTAGGTGTAGTAGCAGTAAAAGTAGCAATAGATGTAGTATTTGTAGTAGTAGTAGTAGTTGGTTAGAGACTGAGGTAGTGGGAAGTCTCTCATTCACACACTAATTCCCTCTTTCACACCAGCCGTCCATAAGGCCAGGAGCTGTGTGTGTTGTGGTAGGTTTGTTTACACTATTGTCTCCCTCGTCTTACCATACCCTACCTCCCTTGGCATGATTTTAGTTTACATAGTGCTGTTTTATGGTCATAGTACATCTGTAGTAATCTTTCATAGCTGGTACAATACTGCAACTGATGAATGACACTTCTCACTCCCATTGTAATGTACTGTATCCAACATTAAAATGAACCAGAACTAAATGTCCCGTTGCATGTACAGTATTGAATTTCTATTTAAATATTTTTGTAATGCAATGGTTTAATCAAAAGTATATATAAATTCTTCTTATTATTATTTATTGGACATGAGCCATAAAGCCTGAAGTAAGGTATGGTACTGTACAGTCAGCTAAGAAAAAATAAAATATACATGTAAGTTTTCTATTGCTTTGTTCTGCTTTGGTTAGATAATTGTAGTTTCCTGAGTAATTTCAGTGGCATTTATCCTTCTGTACTGTACAATACTCTGATTGGTGTATTTTAGATTAGACAAGCTTTTTTACATCAGCCAAAACTGTTAGTCTATTTTAACCTAAATCAAATTGGAATCAATTAGACATAACTTAGAGTAGGTACATGTATAGTTGATATTTAGACCTGTACATCACTTAGTCAGGTATTGTGAGACTTTATCTTACCTACTGTCTCTTCATTATACTGTCCTGCATCAGCTCCACCAGCATGTTCCTGTATGTCTGCTATATTATGCACGAAATTTTAATCAGAAACACTATGTGAACTCTGTAGCTTATGATTGTGGTTAAAATGACAGATATTTCATTTAATTTATTTCCTTTATATTAGGGGTTAAAGCATTTTTAAATCAACATTTCTTTTGAAATAAAATATCTAGCAATTCACTCTCAGTACAGTATAATTATGGAACATTTGTGTCTCTTTCATCTATTGTGTAAAATTTAGTAATAAGCTTGATTTTTTTATACAATGTTCTTGGTGTGTCTCTGCAGCTGAGCAAGGAATGGCACTGGGATCAACAAGAGTGGCATCGCTGAGTGGCTCCACATTCTCTGTCAACAAGACGGGACTGCTGAGTGAATCATGCATGGAGTCCAGCCTCTCCCATGATGATCTGTCTCCAGGTCCTACCCATCCGCAGTCCCAGACCAGCTCGCCATCCCACGCTCGTCCAACTCAGAGGAGATCACTCGGTGGCTCGGGGATGCAACCCAGCTATTCACAATCCCATGATGATCTTGCCTCCTCCCCTTCCCCCTCTCATGCATCTCTGGCCTCACTCCCAAGTCACACACAGTCCCTCAAGAACCTGTCCTCACCACCACCAGTCCTCCCCTTACCCCACATCTCCGAGTCCCATCCCATCCTTCCACAGTCTCCACCACACAGGGGAAGGAAAGGGACAGCAAGAAGGAAATCCAATCTGCCCTTCATCCCATACAGAGACTCGGTGCTCACCTGGCTCCTGAAGGACACCCTCGGTGGCAATGCTAAAACAGTCATGATCGCCAGTGAGTTGTGTTGGAGTTGGTATTTGATTTTAAGTTGGAAGGCAGAATTCATATCATCATCAGTAAGACCACAATTTCCCCCTTTTTAAATTAAAGGGGTTTGGTCTCGTGGCCTAGGAAAAGAAAGAAAAAACTAAGGAGTAGATTCACATGAAATTATTCCATAAATTATATTTGCATTCAGAAGATGTGTTGTTGATTTTTTTCATCTATTCTAAACAATAGCATTACACTGTACAATACATGTATTAGGAATTTACCAGATCTCTCAGTCTGATTACCTTACTATTTCTTCCTTGTGCAGCTATTTCACCCTCTAGCAACCACTTCAGTGAGAGCATGAGCACACTGCGGTATGCTTCCCGTGCCCGCTGTATCGTCAACACCCCCACCATCAATGTTGACACTCGAGCTGCCACCATTGCCAGCCTCCGCCGTGAGCTGGCTGCCCTTCGCTCCCTGCTTGGGGAAACTAAGGTGGGTCACACACTAATACGTATTAAGTTTGTTGTGGTGTTAGTGGTGTGGGTTACCTGGTATTGGCTCTGCTTTTTTCAGTAATGCTTGTTAATACAGTATTCTGAGAGGTAGTACAGTATATAGAATTAAACCATTTATAGATATTAACAGGAAAAAATACATAAATCATGCAACATTAATATTTACCTCTGTGTGTATTTGTGTGTGTTTCCTGTTGATAAATTTTGTCCTAATTCCCTGCCCTTTTCTCCTACCTTGATGCAACCACTCCACCTTACCTTATCACTACCCCCTTATCCCTTTCCTTGGTCCAACACACATACTGTCTATGCCTGTCCCTACCCCTGCCCTTCCTCTTTTGCCTCTGCTTTGTTCTTTCCCTTTCAATGACATATCCTTGTTTGCTCTCCACTTTCTGTTTTACATTTATCAATACCCTGTTTTTCCCATTACATGTTCCACACTCTTGTATCCCACCATCTATCAACCTCACTTGCACACTTCTTCATCTCACTTTCTACCCACTCTGTCACTGTTTCCCTTTACCCCACTTCTGACCGGTTGCACCCATAGTTCCCGCCCCACCTACCACCCCCACCTGGCCCACCCCCCGCCCACCAGCCGCCACCTGCCCCGGCTCTCCAGCAAGACCCGGGAGGTGACACCGCGGGGGCCCCGGGGGGACGGACGCGCCCCACCAACCGACCGGCTTTCCGTGAGCCGGAAGTCGGACAGCGTTGGTCAGGGCAGCGCAATGTTGTAGTAGAGTCAGAGTGTCCATGTCTGGTCAACACCTGGCAGGACTCTCACTCTCACACCATTATCATTTACCCTCTCCAGGTGAGACAGTCACAGGTACAGTGCAGGTAACACAGGAATGATAGGTAACATGTGAGGAAGGAGACACAGGCACAGGTGATACAGAATGCACATGCACTGGTGAGACAAGAGATACTGATACTGGTAAGACATAAGATATATATACTGTATATGCAGAGGTGAGATGGGAGTATTGATATGGAGAGAGATAAGGGGGATCATGTTAATAACACTCTTTGGTTCAGTTTAACCATTACCAACTGCATGCTATCCCTGGACCAGAGAAGAAGGTGGCCCCATTGTGTTATAGTGGCCTCAGCAATAACAAAAAACAAACCAATAACAAAACACTTATTATTTGTCTGTCTTCATGGGACAAGTTAATTATAATATATTTCATAATTTTCTTTTTTGTCCATAAATGTGTCTTTAATGTATGTTTTATTTACTGTGAGTACAGACTGGAGTGAGTGTAGTGGGGAGTAGTGAGACAGCAGACATCAGACTGGCAGGGTCAGACATCCTCCCTGCACACTTCACCCTCACACAATCCCACGGAGCTGTTACGCTCAGGTAGGTCTTGGCTGCATAATTATGTACTCAAGTTGGGGTTTTCTCACATGATTCTACAATGACTATAAAAGTCAGTACCATAACCAAAAATTATTATGATACAGTACATTTTTCCATTCCACAGGTGTCTGGGTGAGAGCAAGGTGGAGGTGGGCAGGGAGAGAGTGAGAGAGGGTGGTGCTGGGAGAGTGGTGGGGGCATGGGAGGAGATAAAGGTTGGGGACAGGAGCTTCATCCTTCAGCCTCCCACCAGGTTCCCCCACCCCAGTACCCCCTCCAAAGTTCAACAACACAAGCTCTGCCAGGAGGTAAGTTGACAAGACAACATTTTGGTATGTTTCCAGAGTGTAATGGTTAGAGTGCTAGTGTAGAGTGAGAGAGGACCTGGGGTTTGTGTCCCAGGTAAAGATGGGGACGGATGGGCAGTCCCTCCAGCACCCATTGCCCCCGTAAGCAGTAGTAAAGATAGACTTCTTCACCCATCTATCAATGGGTAGTGAAGATGTTTACTACTAGTAGTTGTTGAAGTTCCTCAAGCTGTCTGACTGAGCAGCCCCGGGTTTACTACTAGTAAACATCTTCACTACCCATTGATGGATGTATAGGTTGGTGTCTGGCTGAAAACTATATCAGTCCTAGCATAGTGTCTCTTCAGCGTAGTGGTTTAGCAAGCTTGCCTTTCAAACCGAGAGGGTTTGGGGTTTGTCTCCAAGGTGGCGTGGGGACAGATGGGCAGTCCCCTAACACCCATTGTACGTGTGACCAGTACTATAATAACCATGTGTGGGTTGGGAAGGCCTCACCCAAACAGATGTCGGATTTGCAACGTAAACATGTGGATATTATATTGGGTAATACAGCCCCTATCACATAGACACCCTGATCTTCACCCATCCACCAATGGATAGTGAAGATGTTCATTACTGTAGTAGCAGTTGTAGTGGTGTGGAAGCAGTTGTAGTGGTGTGGTAGCAGTTGTAACGACGTGGAAGCAGTTGTGGTCGTGTGGTAGCAGTTGTAGTCGTGTGGTAGCAGTTGTAGTCGTGTGGTAGCAGCTGGGAGGTCACCGGAGATTGTGGTGTTGTGATCCTATTAAGAGAATGGGAGGGTGGTTGGGAGAGGACGGGTAGGGAAGGGAAAGGGGAGAGGGGAAGGGAGGGAGGGAGGGAGAAAAAGTTGAGGGAAATGGAAGGGAGAGGAGAACGTTTTGGGAAAGGGGAGAGATGGGGAATGGTGGGGAAAAAGGAAAATAAAAGAAGGGAAGTGAAAGAAAGTTGCGGAAGGGAAGGGAAATTGGGAAGATGTTGGGAGACGAGAAATGAATATAAATAAGAAAGAATGGAAGAAGAGGAAGGAGGAAGTTGCAGAGGATGAAACTGAGAGAGATAAAAAAAACTTGATGAATGATATAGGCAGAGAAAGTTGGAGAGAAGGAATAAGAATAAGGAAGAGAAAAAAAATGAAGGAAAAGAGAATTATTGATTGTGAACATTTAGTGTAGGAAGGACAGAAGCAAGTGCTTGTGATAAGAGGAAAGGTAGGAGAATAAAGGAAGAAGGAAAGAGAATGAGAGTGAAGAAAGTGGGTAGAAGAAAGGAAAAAGAAAGAGGAGAGAGGAGAAAGAAAGGGAAAAGAGATGAAGGGAGAGAGCGAGGAAATGAAGGATATAGAGGGAGAAGGGAAGAGAGCAAATGAATGATGGAGGGAGAGGGAAAGGGAGGGAATGAATGACAGAGGGAGAGGGGAAGGGAGGGAATGAAGGATGGAAGGAGAGGGGAAGGGAGGGAATGAACGACAGAGGGAGAGGGGAAGGGAGGGAATGAACGATAGAGGGAGAGGGGAAGGGAGGGAATGAACGACGGAGGGAGAGGGGAAGGCAGTGAGAGAGGAGGAGGAGGGGGGAGTGAGAGGGAG
Organism: Petrolisthes cinctipes; assembly: GCA_033782935.1. Lineage (NCBI taxonomy): Eukaryota > Metazoa > Arthropoda > Malacostraca > Decapoda > Porcellanidae > Petrolisthes > Petrolisthes cinctipes. Next base: position 13,764 of record JAWQEG010000232.1, read on the forward strand.
CAGGAGGAAGCCAGTTGTGAGCCATCAGTCAATTCACATTACCATTCACCACTCACCACCACCACCACCACCACCACTACACACACTGTCACTCTCACTCACCACAACTACCACCAACACACACGCTCTCTCACTCACCACCGTCACTACACACGCTTTCTCACTCACCACACGCTCGCTTACCACTCGCTACACACACACCCTCAACAAGTATATGGTATTTATTTACCAGATAAACAATTCCAAAGGGAGTTATATAATTAAATATCCGAGAAAGTGGACAAATTAATTAAACAGTGGTGTGATGCTTATAACTTTATATTAATAGAGAAAAGGTTGGATAAGTTAACATTTGTATGTGACGGAAAACAATGGAGTGAATGAGGAAATCAATGTTGGTGTGTTAATAATTCGTGCCATACTAACTCAAATGGTTCCTTTATTAAATGGATTAAGTGTATATACGGTGTGAAAGGTAAGTTATCTCTCTACAAACATTATGTGCAGTGGTAGTTGTAGATTATATTCCAGTTTTTGGTAGATGTAGATTATATTCCAGTTTGTGACTTTTTTTTTTTTTTTTTTTTTTTTTTTTTTTTTAGTAATGTCAGTGTGGTGTGATTAAGGGGAAAAATATGATGTGGATGAATTGGAGAGCTATCGAGCCCTCCAATTTGTGTCAGGAAACGGACTTGTAGGCTACCTTAAGTTTACGGGAAGGGGATCTGTGTTGCCACATAATTTGGAGGAATCAGTAACCCTCCAGTTGACCACAGGAGAATACCCCATTAACTGATATATAAATTAACCCTCGTACACTCTTCAAAGCTCAAAATACACGAACCATATAAGGCTCGTCACTCAGTGGGTGGTATGTAAGAACGTTCATGGTGTTGACAATGAAGTGGTAGGCCTACTTGTACGATGGCCCTGTTGTTTGTCTATGGAGTCATCGTACCAATACAACATCATCGTCAACACCACATATGATCCTGCATACATACGGCCCATTATTCGGAGACGTGAACGCTTCCTAATGTATGTCACGTGGAAATCAAAGTATAGTTGACTCTTCATGTCCATCAACAGAACTTGGGTGAACAGAAAGTTGGAAAGTTCTGTGACCTCATTATTCCCTTCTTTCCATGAGTGTAAGTAATACATTATCCCTGAAAGATGAAACCCTAGGAAGGTGAGGCTCTGAGGGACAATAGGTGGAGACGTCCATGGCAGCCATGCAAGTGTCATGCTTCTGACCTTGTGGGTTTCTTTATAGACAAGGATCACTACATACCTTTTTACGGAGAGAGAGAGAGAGAGAGAGAGAGAGAGAGAGAGAGAGAGAGAGAGAGAGAGAGAGAGAGAGAGAGGAATGTGTTTGTGGGAGGGAGGGAGAGGGGTTGGAGGGAAGAAGGAGGGAGGGAGGGAGGGAGGATAGGTAATAGTCTACACCACATTACGTTAGTTATTCGGTAACACAGTGATTCACAGGTTTGGTGGTGACGGTTGCTGGGTTTCTTGCAGTCTCATATACTTATACAACCAGTAAACGTTCCCTTTGGTTAAACCTCTCAATCTCGCACTCGTATCTGGGCACTTGGTTGGTGTGGTGGTAGCGTTCTCGTAATCCTTCCCTTTTAGTACATCCAGGCTTGGGAGACACATACATTTGGGAAGGTTTAACCCCCAAGTAGCCAGGGTTGAGTGGTAATAAAGAATAACAACAAATTAGTTTAGCTGAGATGTCTGTTGGTGTTTCAAGAATATCCTTGTTTCAGGCGGGAACCCAGAGTGAAGGTGAGGCGGAATGCACGTGTCACCATCACCAACATCACCACAAGGAAAGGTTGGTTGTTTTTCTAGTTCCTCAGACCACTTCTTTTCTCCCAACACATAGATTATATAATATATATGTAGTCTTAATTAAATAATAAAGTCTAGAGCATAGTGAGAAGAAAGCTAACTGGAGCACAGGTTATGCTAAAATGGAAAAAAAAAAAAAACCTAACTTAGACCACACATCACGGCAAAACAAACAGAGAAGAATATAGAGTGGTTGTTGTGGTGGTGGTGGTTACTACATGCAGATTCCCCCACATGGTACTACACCGAAACAGATCATCGAGTTGACTGACAAGCCGATGGGACATGGCTGGTGTCTTTGTGTGTACCTCCAGACACATTAGTTAGTTGCAGGACTCTCATCTGTATTTGTGCATGTCTCAGTGCCTACAGTAAATTCCACATTGCCTCCCTGATTACTCTTTTAGCTTGTAACTATCACGAATTCTACCTACAGTCTACTGCTGCTGCTACTGTACTTGGATTGCCTGTCTGTCTGTCTACCTGCCTATACATCCCACCCTGGCTGCCTATACCCACTGTAAACTTATGACTCACTATATACCACTAAAGAAAGTCTGTGCAGATTCACCCAAGACAAACAAGACAAGACACATCACACTGAATTAATTACGCATTATATTCTACATTATTTTTAGCTATTATATTAGTGTGAATGAGACAACCGCTATAAAACATTACCTTACGTGTTCAGAATATGCTACATAAACATTCGCTATATTCTGTAGTTATGCATGCACGTAATTCCTTGGTAATCCTGTAATATATAGTTCTTATAGAGTTGGTATTGCCTGCCTGCCTGCCTGTCTGCCACACTGCTTCCCTGCCTGCCTGTCTGCTTGCCTGCCACACTGCCTCCCTGCCTGCCACACTGCCTCCTTGCCTCCCTGCCTGCCTGCCACACTGTTTCCCTGCCTGCTTGCCTCCCTGCTTGACTGCCTGCTGGACCTGTTTATGCTTGCTTGTCTACTTATTGCCTGGTCTGCTTGCTTGCCTGCTTACCACTCTAATAAAACTTTGGAGGTGATCCCGTGACAGCTGGCCTCATCACGTGTCCATCCCCTCCCCTCTTCCCCCCACCCCCTCCCCAAAAAAAAAATAATAATAATATTAAAAGTAAGTAAGATTAGTAAGGACCCTGTGATCATGTGTAAAAAATTGGAGGCTTTTGATTGCTCCTGTACTATGCCACGAAACAACAATCTCCTTCGATGTATGTAGGTAGTGTTTCGTGGCAATATTTGAAGGACTCATTTACCTCCAATTTTCTGGCTACATCACGGTCCCATTTATTAAGTAAGATAATTTTTCTAGGACAAGTGTGTGTGTGTGTGTGTGTGTGTGTGTGTGTGTGTGTGTGTGTGTGTGTGTGTGTTACAGCATTCGTTTAGTAACTGTGTGTGTGTGTGTGTGTGTGTGTGTGTGTTACAGCATTCGTTTAGTAACTGTGTAATAATAATAATAATAATAATAATTAACGGTTTATTAATACAGGCGGCAGCCAAAAGGCTGAAAATATACATTAAAGATAGATAAAATAAGAAGCATAAAGATCTAGAATATATACAGAACTTAAGACGACACAACTCCTGCTGTAAAGTTTAAAATTACGTCAGATAGGTAAGGGTCATAAACATAGTGGCTTAAAATTATAAAGTCGGGAACAGTAAAATGTAATCTTTATGGAGTTTACACTTTAGAAAATGAATTTTACAATTGATAGAACAGTAAGTTGATTACGAATTAATATATTTAACAATAGTTGGAATAGAGCTTTTCTTGTAGCGGTCGGTCCTGGGGGCTGGTATAGGGACAAGCTTGTTGTGGTGGCGGACTGCTCGTTGTGGTGGTGGGGCGTCAGAGGGCAGAAAGTGACGGTATCTAGGGTGTGTGTGTGTGTGTGTGTTACAGCATTCGGTCAGTAACTATTCCCTTGCCTGTAGTCTAATTTGCATTGTGGTTATTCATGCTTGTCAACACTGGAACTATAATATTGCCGAGCCTTCTGTGATCAAAATTGAAATTGATTCTTTTTGTTGTGAGAAATCGGAGCACCGGGACCTTAAATTTATGAGTACTTTTGGGCAAATACCAGGAGAAAAAGTCCAATAGATATTTCTCTAATGGTCTCAATATTCTCCATGTAAAATTTCTTGAGATATAATGATAATAATAATAATAATAATAATAATAATGTTAATATTAATTTATAATTGTATAGTATATATAAGATGAACAGCACATGCACGGAGAGAGAGATAGAGAGAGAGAGAGAGAGAGAGAGAGAGAGAGAGAGAGAGAGGGGAGGGAGGGAGGAAGGGGTAGAGTAGGTGTGAAGCCTTAGGAAGCGTCTGACCTCCCAGTGTTCTCATCTCTCCTTCCTTCCTTCCTTCTTTCTTCTCCTCCTTTTTCTCCCTTTCTTCCATTTCTTTCATTCCTTCTCCCATATTTTTCCTTTCCTTCCTTCCTTTTCCTTCTGTGAGTTTGTCTTTCTTTCCTCTCTTCTTTCATTTATTGTTCCCTTCCCTTTAACCCATTTCTCCTTTCTTCCATCTTCTCTACCACTCTGCACTTTTCTTTCGCAATTCTATATAGGGCACAGGAGTGGTGCTATGTACTGTATGTCGTGAGGCAGGTAGTGCAGTGAGGGGGAGAGAGAGAGAAACCCTTCCAAGTGCTCTAAGAAGATACATACACCCATACAGTTCCTCATCCTCTTCCCTTCCTGCTCACGTTATTCCTTCCTTAAGTCTACATATACAGAACACATCTAAACTTATCGATCATTGTGTTTGTTTATGTTGTGCAAGTTTTAGTAGCTTTCGAAACACCCAGAAGGAGCCTCTTGTCTTTTTAGTAAAGGGATATTTATGCCATACAACTGCTAATGATATGTGGGTTATATAAACAAGCTTAAGTTATGTGTGTTTTTTACAGGCTGCTAGCAACCAGTCACCCTTGCGTGTTTTTCTACTTATATGCATAGAAAGCCTGTTATCACCCTAGTTATGATATGCAGGGCTTCAGTTAAAGTATGGCACGCTACTTGCTATTATAGTTGTCTGTCTGATGTTCTTGGTGATCATAATCCCATGCTATTGTGTCTGTACTTGTCTTTATTAATACTGCGCCTGTAATGCCCTGGGATTGATTTACATTCACCACTAAAACCCGGCCATTCCTTTCGTAACCAAGCTTTTTATAGTGACCCGTATAAAACTGAAGCCTCTTGTCATCTTGCAGGTCAACTTGTGAGGCCGGGGTACAGGCTGATCAACACCTACCAGAACAGCAGCCAGAGGAGCAGGCTGGACAACAGAGCAAGATCACAAGGGGGGACATGGGACAGAATCACCCGTATCTTCAGCAAGCACAAGAGGACGAGGACTGGCTAGGGGATATGAAAGTAGGAGAGAGGCAGGGGGAGGTAGGGGATAGGCAGGAGGATATGGCAGAGGTTAGGGTTAGGCAGGGCAAAGGTAGGGGACGTCTAGATAGGGATGTGCGACAGGTTAAAGAGACTGAGTCAGGGAGGAGACAGAGGTGGAGGAAGCAGGAGGTAGGGTTGAAGCAGGGAGAGGAGGGACATGCGGCAGGGAGACAGGAGGGGGGCGAGATGCATGTAACAGAGAGGAGACAGAGGGACGAGGTAAATGTAACAGGGAGGAGAAAGTGGAGTGCCGAACCAGATGGCAAACAAGTGGAGGAGACAGAAGGGAGGGAGGAACATTCATTGGTGGGTGGCACAGTACAACACGTGGCAACAGCAGCGCGGGAACAGCTGACTACACCCAGGCAAAGAACAGGATTACAGCCGGTTAGCCCATCCTTGCAACACCAGAAAAGACCCGCTGTCATGTCACCCCTCACACAGAAGCAGAAGGCATTGTCCCATCAGAAACCCACATCACTGAAGTTACACAAGCCTGAGGATATATCAGGGCGCTTGCACACCCAAAAGGAGTCATCCATCATACCAACACAATCACAAAGGTCACCAACACATTCACAGAGTCCACCTGCACAAACACAGCTTTCACCAACACAGCCACAACTTCCATCATCACAGACACAGCTTCCTTCAACACAGCCACAAATACAATCACAAAGTCCAGCATCACAGGTAAAGAGTCCAGTCATAGAGCCACAAATTCCACAGTCACAGAACCCTGCAGCTCACAAGCACTCCCAGCAGGTCTCAGTGTCAGTTTCAACCGCCAGTGAATCATTCTCAGAATACGAGGAGGCTGAGGTACCTGAAATAACTTCACCTTTGACCTCCCCAACCTCATGCACTGGTGTTGTAGAGGCTCTTTCACCCTTGACCTCTCCTACATCTAGCACAAGCTTTAGGGATCTTGGTTCACCCTTGACCTCCCCGACCTCCAGCACTGGTATGAAGGAGGCCACCTCAGTGACCTCCAGCAGCTGTCACACTCAAGACTCCTCCAGTAACCTGGAAAGTACAAATGAATCTCTCTTCCGGGAATTCTTCTATTTTGGTTCCAGTACTTCCATAGATTCTAGTGTTAGTCAGCCATCATGTGCCAGCCTAGACTCAAAACTGGCCCATATCTCTGGCAGCAGCAACACTTATCACAGCAAGGACCGTCAGAGGGGGTTATTCCTTGACCTAGCCACTGGTCCCATTTCCGACTACCTTTCCACCTCCCCACTCATTTCCCCACAGTCTCCTTCTGACACCCGCAAGAAATGGGACAAGAGTGTGTGGCCTGAGGTGGAGCGAGGACTGAGAAGAAACCAGAGCGTTCCTGATATTGACTTTTACAGGACATACGATGAGCGGAAGCAGAAACGGTCAGGGCCCACCTTGCCTTCTCCCACATCTCCTACCTCCTCCAGCTCACAGGTTTCTACGGATGAGCGGGAGAAGAGACAGAAGATAATACAGAATGTTACTCGTCGACTATACCCTGGAAGTGGTCCTGGGTTTAGCAAAAAATCCAAGAAAGGAGTAGACAAGCCAGGATTGCCAGGAGAACGAGAGTGTCACTGTCGTAAAAAGACTGGTTCTGATAGTGACCTCTCAAAAAGTGTAAACAAAGCATCAGTATCAGAACCTCCAACTCCAAGGTTTCCAACTAAACAAGAACATAATGAATTCAGTTCAAAAATGCAAGTTAAGACTACTGCCTCTGAGCCAACTACTCCCAGGAGCCAAAAGATGACCAGTCATCCAACCTCTCTGCGCTCACCTGGTGGCACACCTCCCACTTGGCGGCGTGCCATGGCCACAGTACCAGGAAGCCATCATCCCAAAACCATATGCCATGAACAAACACAAACAGACAGGCAACGCACAAGTTCAAGACCAGACAGCTCTCCAAATATACAAACACGAACTACAAAACAAACCCTAAGGCGGGAAGTCAAGACAACAACTACAACATCTACTACAAAGACTACAAATACAACGACGAAAACGAGCTATATATCGTCTGGACAAGAGAATAATAATCCACCTTATATGCTTGACCAATCAGTCACCTGTGACCTAAGAGATGTGAGCAACATCAAAAGTGAAAGGGAGAGTGTTGGCATACAGGTTGATCCTTTCCAAACACAGGACAGAAGTGACAGCACTTGCCAAGTTGATGAGAAAACTGAAATATCTCCTTTGCAGTCGGAGTCTGACTTGCCAAGTGATATGACAGATTCTCTGATCATGGGACAGTCTAACATTATGACTGATTCTCTCGAAATAGGACAGTCAAGTGATGTGTCAGATGCTGCAAACATGGTAATGAAAGGAGAAAGAAGAAAAATTCCTCTTACCCCTTCCTTGCAAGAACTTAAACGTGCCTTGTCTACTATGAACGATCCTGAAAGATTTTCTGATGATAGTTTGGAGCTCTATCCCCATGAACGTTCTCAGAAAGACATTATACCTCATCAGTTTGGCTTCACACTGACAGATGATGATGAAGCTTCCTTAGGGGACATCAGTAAGGATTCACTAGAGGAAAGTCTGACCAGTTTAGATTACCAAGACGCCAATAACCAAGAGGGAGGGTCCACTTCATTATCAAGCACCCAAGATTGTCAACAAGCTATCACTACTGGTTATTCTAGAGCACCAAAATTGGCTGAACAACAAGACTCCTTCATCCGATCATTCTTCAGATCTGTCGGGGCAGAATCCGATCCCTTAGAAGGCATTGAAATTGAAAAGGAGCCCCAGTCTGACAGTGAGGAGAATAGTGATGCCATGAGCTTTGTTACAGTCACTTCCCCTCAGCAAAGTCATCTACCAAGCCCTGCACATGCCAGAACCAACAGGCAAAAAGCTGAAATTTTTACTGAGACCACTTCTCCCATCCCAGATTCAATATCCCCCAGAAAGCAGAGAAAATGGGTTAGGGAGAAAGTTGAAAAGAGACTTATGGACTCAACAAGCTCAGAGGAGAGTGATAAGGATTCCCAGCGGCCACGTAGGTCGAGGAAACGCCGCCAACGAAGATCCTCATTACCTTCAGCTACACATTCATTGATGGAGAAAAGTATGGCCTCTGACTCATTTGATGATTCATTGAGAAGCTCAGATGAGCCATTTAGGTTATCTGATCAACAACTCTCTTCTGAGAACTATGGCAAGGAGAGGCATACAAGAAGGAGGTGTATGAGTGCCAGGAGTCTGAGAGAGTCAGTAGAGGTGTGGAGCAGTGAGGAAGACATACCACAGGCAAGTGGATTAAGAATGGTGGACAAACAGTTTACCAATAGGGATGGGAATTCATTACAGTTTGGCCATTCATATAAGGATACCTTAAACTTTAACCTTCCTCAACCCCTTTTATCAACCAGAAGTACAAAAATTCAGATGGAGAAGGAAGAATTATCCAGACGAGATCCTCACGTCTCAGCTCAAAAATTGCCACCAAGTAGAACCTCTGAGTCACAAGCATTCTTAAAGGAATCGGCCAAGAGGCTTCTGGTTGCTGTGAAGCAGGGTGGACCATACTCAGAAATCTCACAAGAAGCCATGTCTGATCTGCTCAAGGCATCAAGTGAGAGGTTGGCTGATAGTTCCCAAGATGTGTTTGCCAGAGAAAAATATGATCTTGGCACCTCATTTCCTGGACCAGATGACAGCATTCACGCCCAGGATGATGACTACGAGACAGCCCATGGGGAGGAGAACTGGGTTGAGAGTAGTGAGGTGGCAGGTGGATGCGATTTAAAGAGGTTCTCACAGCCTCCATTTCGTTCACGTGTCTTGATCAGACCAACAGACAGTTCACCACAGATTTGTGCTTATGTTGCTGGTGAGCAGAGTAGGAGATTGGAGAGTAGTGAAGACCAAACCTCCTTTAGTGATGCTGTTAGCAGCAGTGCAGGAGAAATGTCTGGGAATGAGTTGACAGATGACACCACCTCAGCCACCACTCCAATTGCATCCCCAGCCAGTGAACTGTGTTCAGCAGACAGCTCATGGGATGATTTTGATGTGAGTGAACTGAGAGATGATGAAAAGCCTAGCATTTCCACCAGGCAGCTTGAAGTCATTGCAGCTGAGTTCACTCCAAGAACTGCAAGGCGCCTACTATACACCATTATAGAATGCAGTGAAGGCAGTAGTAGGTCAGAAGGTGTGCCATCAGAACCAGAAATGATGTATGCTGATTGGCACGACACTCTGGATGATGCAGCTGAAATGGAGTCTGGTTGCAACAGCTGTGAGATCGAGGAGCCAATGAGTTCCTCTGATGACACCATGTTGGATACAGTTAAACCCATCCCTGATGATCCCCAGGACTCTTTATCATGTGTATCTGATGATGTCCTTGGTGAGTCAAAGTCTGGACTGTTGAGGAGTTCTGAAGTTATGTCTCACAGTGAACAGAATCTTGCTGGATCCCTTGAGTTCCTGTCCAATATACCTATGTCCTCAGAATGCACTGATGAAATCTTTCCATGGGACGTCAACACTCATGCTGCACTAATGAAATCCAGAAGTTGTGATAGTTTACTGTCCTCCAGACCCCCAGATATTTGCAAGGAAGCAGAACCACTTGGCTACCTGAACATGCAGACAAGACAAGGAGTAAAACGGAGTAGTATCCCTGAGTGTGTGCCGAGTTTAGATCTTTCAAAGATTACCCAGTCACCTTCCCATTCCTCTGCAGCAGTCAGCACAAGGTCTCCAATATCATGTACTCTCGAAAGCAGTGACAGAAATGATCTATCCCAGAGCAAAAATTCTGAGATGAGAGAAGAGGAATCATATGTTGCAGTAGTGATGTCACCAACAGAGGAAACCTTGACTCTACACCAGACGTCTGAGGTTGGTAGAAATATGATTGGTGCTGCACTTGAGTTCCCAGTTACCCAGCCTCATGTAGGGGATATTGGTGCTTCCAGATCACTACCTTGCCATACAAGAGAACCAGGAAGTGTGAATCAGACATACCGCAACAAGGAGGACGCTACATCTATAATTAAACCTTCATTACAGGCAAAATTTCAAGATTGGCCAACCTCTGAAATGGCACAACCTGAGTCCAAAAGTCAAGTAGTGCAAGGCAGAGAGAAAGAAATGTATCATCCTGAAGAACAAGTCCGTGAACTGCAAACCAATATGGACAAAAGTAAAGTAAAACCAGTGATTCATGTGGTGGATATGAAAAAGGGAATAGTAAGTCAGTTGTCAGATGAGGTCATCACCCCATTGGACCATTCCAGGGGACAAATCAGAGTCAGATCTGTAGAAACCTTAAGAGAGTCCAATGAGCAGCTAATAACATCACATACATCTGATTATGAACCTGATTCCCTCGATGAAGAGCCTGAAGAATATGATTTGTCAGATTCAGCCCAACAAGAATCCTTCATACAGACTCCTTTGGACACACCAGTCACGTATAGTCAGGATCAAGTCTTCAGTACATCAGTAACATCAGTAGCTGTGTTATCGGATATGGAGAATGTGCCAGGAGTTGTTCATTCTCAGTCAGTTCACATACCATCATCTGGAAACATTCAAGGAGAGAGTACGAGTTCTTTAGGTATGAGAGAGTGTTTTTCAGAGATATCAGAGTCTCTGGAACCCTCAAACTACTTCTCACAGTCTAGTACTTCCCAGGTTGCCTCTATGGAGACCCCTAAATATATATCGCCTAATAAAGGAGGTGACTTACAGTTCCACTCTTCGACTCTCTCCGAAAGCCCTACGGTGGATTCTAGAAGTTTGTTCTTTCCTTCAGAGACGTCCCGAATTACAGTGATGGAGATGGTGAGGAATTTCGAAACTTCAATACAGAAGCAGTCCAGAGTAAGATCAACAATGGCGAGCAAACCACAGCAGCCAGAAGCAAACAGGAATATGGTAACTACAGAGAACAAAAATGAGATGCAGAGGGTGGAACTCAGTCCATTCACGTCAAAGATACAGGACAAAGCAATAACAGAAAATATTTCACTGGAGAGAGATATAATGGGTTCACTGAAGCAAAATATTGTAACACCACAAACTCTACCACAGCTGACAGCGAGAGAAAGATCTGGTTTTTCAGTGGAAGAGAAAGTGACAGCCTTGGAAACATCACCACAAGAAGTAATTCCTATGAGATCAGTAACAGACAGAAGTAAGGAGGACATGATGCTTCTAGATAATACACAAAAGGAGAGAGCTAAAGTGATGGCAAAGGAACAGGACATCATACCCTTTGAGGCTTCCAAACAGCCAAGGGCAAAGGTTCAATCGATGTCATCGACAGACCAGGATGTTATAGAGTCGATGAAAGCTTCTAAAAAGCAGAAGATAATGTCACCACAAACACACACAGACTTTACAGAAGTAGAATCTCAAAGGGAAGTAGAAGAAAAGCAACCAGAGGCTTCATCATCAACAACAATAGATATCAGTGAGGAGAAGCTTACATCACCAAAGTCTGCTTCTCCTAAAGCAAGGAAAACATGGAGTAAGGCAGTGTCACCTCTAGAACCCGCAATCATGGTGGAAAGTGAGGTCATGTCATCAGATCTTGATACGTCAAGGGAAATGTGTGTTGCCTCCTTTGAGGAAGCAGAATCAATGGAAACAGAATCTGTGTCTTTTCAGTTTGATCCCTTGACAGTAAAACATGTTAGTGTCTCTCAAGCCAAAGGACTAAACAGAGAGTGCTTACCACTTAATCCTTGGACCATGAAGGCTGTAAGTAGTGAAGTAGCAACTGTACCTTCAGAATTGTTGTTAGGTGAAACTAAGGAACATAAAACAACACTCACTGCATCACACAAGTGGAATGCAGCTGATGGAAGTGATGACGTTACTGGTGAAGTTAACTTGACATCAACAGTGAAGGGTATTAGAACTGAGACCACTGCATTGCCCGAAGTCAGAGAAATACAAATTAAAGACTCAGATAAAGTATATGGAATTTCTGACGATTCTGTTGAAGCTTCAGGTATAAAAACAACTGTTATACTCCCACGTGAAGCATCAGAGGGCGATGAAAACCTCAAAGCCATGTCTGACACTAAAACATTTCCATCTTCAACAGTACAAAATATTAGGGAAGTGATTGTCGGTCCGCAAGATATCAAATATGAAACCACGAGTGTCTTCCTCCCCCACAGCACCTCATCACCATTACCAGCTGAAGTGAGAACTGCTAAAATGAACATAATGGTCAGCCAGGCACCACCACTGGAGGGTTCGTCTGAAGAGGCTAATATCCCTGAGGTTCGTGCTGATGAGTCCTGTTATGTTGATTCTGAAACTGCTAAAATATTGCCTTATGATATTGAAACTACTGTGAGTTCGTGCCTTGCTTTTGGAAGTAATGAGCATTCCCGTATAGAGGTTTGCAGTAGGGAAAGTTTAAGCATTGATTTACCTAACACTGAACGTTCAGTTGTTGGTTCTGATAGTGTTAAATGTTCAGGTGCTGATTATGAAAGTGATGAAGCTGTACAAGTTGAATTTGGAGCTACCAAAGTCACGCATGATGAGTTTGATACTAAAGAATATGCAAGTGCTCATTTTAAAGTTACTGAAGAACCAAGTGTTGATTATAAACAAGATGATTCCGATACATCACATGATGATTATGAAAGTACCGCTACTGAAGATTCACAATTTAGGAAACGTGACAGTTCACGTGTTTGTTCAGAAGATTCCGGTACTAAAGTTAAAAGTGTTGATGCTGACAATGATAACGATTTAAATGTTGATATTGAAAGTGCTAAAGTTTCACATGTTGATATTGAAAGCCCTAAAGTTTCTCACGTTGATTTTGAAAGTAGTAAAGATTTGTCCAATACTTTTGATACTAGTGAAGACTCCTGCAGTCAGCTGCAAAATACAGAAGGTTATATTAATGTTGCTTATGAAAGTGCTCAAGCTGGAAAGTTAACCACCCATCTCCCCCTTCAGAACATCACATTGGAGAGTCCTCAACTGAGCCCCCCAAACTTCTCTGAAGATGCCTCCCTTGAAACTACCGACAAAATTCCTCAAATCTTACCACTGGAAGCACAGGTTCGTGTAGCATCGCCTTTAGAAACCCAAGTTGCTGATTGTATGGCTACGGTTGAAGTAAAGGAAACTGAGATAATCGTAGATGATGTTGATATTCCTATGGTAGATGTAAAGGAGAGTACAAACGATGATGCTACAAGATTAGAAATTAGAGGTGACATAGCATGCACTAGAAAAGTTGAAATTGCTAGATATAATCGTAATGTAGATGTAAGTGAATGTGTTGTAGTTAATGTTCCTAAAATAGACCCCAAACAAACTGAAATTGCTAGTGATATTCATAAAATGGACAAACCTAAATTTGATTCAGCTGACATAATTCCTACATTAGACTCAAAGGAAGCTGTGGTAACTACCATACCTCCCAACATATCAGTTGCTGAACGTAGCACTCTCCCACAAGACTTACCAATGGATATGAAAAGTCAAGGTGTGGATGATACAGTTCCTCGGCTTCCCTCAGTCGAACCCATGGGTGAAGAGATGGCGGACAGGAAACTTGAATTTTCCTCATCTCATTTGAAGTACGCCCAGCAGTCTTTTACAGAGGGGAAATGTATTGATCTGACCAGTGCATTTCCAACACGTTTGCCAGTTAAAGTCAGAAGTGTTGACATCGCCTCTATACCCCCTGATGTTACCCGTGACACTGATGTATATGACGTTAAAGGTGCAGAAATTTACAGCTGGAGCTCAGAGGCTGTCACTCAGAGAGATAAGGGTGTTATTCCTTCCAAGCCAACCCATGTGACCTCATCAATAGAAGCCTTAGGTTCTGAATATGTTGATGATATGCCACACACTTCTTCCATAGCAACCATCAGCTCTGAAATGGTCAGTGAATTATCACAAATGAAAACAGTGGAATGCATTGAAAGGTCTGTTGAAATTGCTCAATTAGCATCTGCTTCCATCATGGATCTTGAAACAGCTGTCTTAATGCCACAGATTTCATCTTTGGTTGTCATAGGCTCTGAAATTGCTGCTGAAATCCCAAAGGTCTTACATGTAGAGGTTGATAGAAGCAGTATTCCAGCCACCCGCACTTCATTTACTGATGTGACCTTAAGGAAAACTCCTGAATCTTCATCTGCCCTGGAGCTAAAGGATATAGAAGTGTGCAGTGTTGTACCAAAAGTTTCCTCATCAGATGTCGAGCGTGCGAGAAGTGTCAAGATGTCACTTGAAGATTCCTCAATGGTGTGCAGTACAGAAACTACTAAGTGGGCCTCTGATAACTCATTTTCTGAGTCCAAAGCCCCCCAGAGAGCAAGTTTAATTCCCGAAGTTACATCTACAGAATTTGAAAATACTGATGAGAGAATGGAAACTCAAGATGTATTACCCCTGGATTCCAGAGGCGCTGTATTGCCGGATATTATTCCTCAGACTTCATTAAGGAATACCATTGGTCCTGTCAAACATATTATGGTTCCAGAAATTTCACGAATGGAAGATGTATGTGTAGAGACGATCAGTTTTACGGCTGAATATTCACCAGTGATGGTTAGAAGTACCAAAATTTCACCCACAGCAATTATACACACCGAGATTGCAAGCGATATGTCCGAATTTTCATCTGGAAGCTTTAGAACATCAGATAGTCCAAGGTTGATATTATCAGAGTCGTTAATGGAACCTGGAGTTAGTGAAGTATCGTGTGTCTTGCCAGATCATGGTACAGTAATAGAGATCAGGGACTTTTCTTCCTCCCCACCTCAATCTCAAGAGTTTTCCACCTCAGCATCAGAAGGTGTGGTGGGGGATGTACAACACAGAGTTCTGAGCCCACAAGAATCATCCACTTCAGAACAGAAAAGTACAGTGAAGGACACCCAAATGTTGTTAACACCACAGGACTCTACTTTAGAATCCAGTAGTGAAGTGGAGAGTATTCAGGGATATTTACCGGGGCAAGGCTCCGCCACTGTAGAATCCACGATAGAAATGGAAGACCACCAAGGAGTTATACCATTTCAAGAACCATGCACATCAGAATCCAGGAGTGAAGTAGAGGTCATCAAAGCAGTTCTAACACCAAGCGAATCCTTCCCTTTAGAATCCAAGAGTGGGATTAGGTACGACAGCCACAGAGCTCTCATGCCACAAGAACCCGATACAGAACCCCAAATTGAAGGAAAAGGTAAAGGGAGAGTACTCACTTCTCTGTACCTTGATGAGGAGGGAAGCACTGAGAGGGAGGTAGGACTGGATTTATCACCACCACAAACCAGAGTGAATGTGATACCACAAGAGAAAGTACCATCGCAAGAAACACTTTCAGTACCATCTTTGCAAAGTGATTCAATGAAAGGGAGAGATAGTCAACAGAACTCATCAGTAAAGGCAGATTTTGATCAAGAACCTTCATCCCTAAATCAAAGAGAGAGAATGATGGGGACAGAACTCACACAACCAGAGATATCATCCCTAACACCACATGTATCATTGGTGGAGGAACGTGGTGACCAACAGGCATCACCAATAACACATGAAAGTAGTTCAAAGATGAAACACAATGATGACACACAGCTAAAACTATTAATACCGGAAAGCTCAGTAATAAAAGAACCCATTGAAACACCAACAGCACTAACTTCAGTAACAAAGACACGTGTTCATCAGCCATTGACATTACTAACACCACAAAACCAACAAATAGAGATGAGTGATGAGTCAGCGTTGTCACCACTGTCACCACAAACAACGATGGTGAAAGTAGAGACTAATATTACATTCGCATCTCTGCCACAACAAGAATCAAAAGATGAACTGGTGATGCAGAAAGTGGATGATAGAAAAGAATTGACTCCTTTAGACTCACAAACTCTGATGCAGGAAACAAATGTTGAACAAAATTTTTTGGTACCACTAACAACAATAAGACCGACAGTGAAGGTGAGGTGTGAACAAAGACCATCAGAATTAACATTGTGTAAGAAATCCTCACTACCACAAGAACATTCACAGCTACCAATGCAGTCACTCGTAAAAGCTCTCCCAGGAATGGAATTACCACCACTGCAGAAACATTTAGTGCCCAAAGAAACATCATCACCAGAAGAGATGTCACCACTACCTGTACAAACATCATCACCAGAAGAGATGTCACCACTACCTGTTCAAACATCATCACCAGAAGAGTTGTCACCACTACCTGTACAAACATCATCACCAGAAGAGATGTCACCACTACCTGTACAAACATCATCACCAGAAGAGATGTCACCACTACCTGTAAAAATATTATCATCATCATTAAACTTACCACAAGAAATCCCACCCCATGTACCAATAAGCTGTGAGGTGAACGTTTCAGATGATGAAGAGATAACACAACTTAACCTTTCAAGACCAAGTGGGAAGGTGTTGGTGACATCATTACAAGAACACCAAGCTGAAGTATTGTCATCCATCCCAGCTGAAACATTGACATCCATCACAACTGAAACACTGTCTTCAATTCCAGCTACATTACTCGCGTCTACTGAAGCTGAAACACTGGCATCCACTCCAGCTGAAACTCCGGTATCCACTTCAGCTGAAACACTGACATCCACTCCAGTTGAAACACTGACATCCACTCCAGCTGAAACACTGATATCCACTCCAACTGAAACACTGCCATCCACCTCAATTGAAATTCATCCATCCACATTAACTGGAACATTGACATCCACTCCAGCTGAAACACTGACCTCCACCCCAATTGAAATTCCTCTATCCACTCCAACTGAAACATTGACGTCTACTCTAACTGAAACTCGTACATTCTCTCCAGTTGAAAAATTGTCATGCACTGTAACAGAAACACTGACATCCAAACCAGTTGAAACATTAACATCCACTCCATCTGAAACACTGACAATCACCCCATCTGAAGCACTGACATCCACCCCAGTAGAAACACTGACATCCACTCTAACACCATCTGAAACACTGATAGCCAAACCTTCTGAAACACTGATAGCCACTCCTTCTGAAACAGAGACATATAACCGAGCTGAAACATCTATCAAAATCCTGACATCCACCTCAGCTGAAACACTAACAGCCACTCCAGTTGAAGCATTCATATCAGCTGAAGCACTAACATCTACCCTTATTGAAACATCCACCTCAGCTGAAACATTGACATCCACTCCAGTTGAAACATTCATATCAGCTGAAGCACTAATATCTACACCTGTTGAAACATCCACCCCAGCTGAAACATTACCAGCCACTCCATCTGAAACACTAACATCCACCTCAGCTGAAACACTGGCATTCACACGAAAAGAAGCAGTGATATCTACTCCAACTGAATCATCCACTCAAGTTGAATTGCTTACATCCGCTCCACTTGAAACATCCACCCCATCTGAAACACTGATATCCACTCCACTTGAAACATCCTCTCCAACTGAAACACTGACATCCACTCCACTTGAAACATCCACTCCAACTGAAACATCCACTCCAACTGAAAGACTTACATCCACTCCACTTGAAACATCCACCTCATCTGAAACACTGACATCCACTCTAGTTGAAACATCCACTGAAATTGAAACATTGACATTCACTCCAAGTGAAACATCCACTCCATCCAAAGCACTGACATCCACCCCATCTGAAACACTGACATCCACTCGATTTGAAATACTGACATCCACTCCAACTGAAACATCCACTCCATCTGAAACCCTGACATCCACTCCAATTGAAACATCCACTCCATATGAAACACTGACATCCACTCCAACTGAAACATCCACTCCAGCTGAAACACTGACATCCACTTTAACTGAAACATCCGCTTCAGCTGAAACACTGTCATCCACTCCAATTGAAACATCTGCTCCATCTGAAACACTGACGACAACCACTCCAACTGAAACACTGACATCCACTTTAACTGAAACATCCACTCCAGCTGAAACACTGACATCCTCTCCAATTGAAACATCCACTCCATCTGAAACACTGACATCCACTCCATCTAAAACATCCATTCCAATTGAAACATCCACTCCATCTATAACATTGACATCTACTCCAATTGAAACATACACTCCACCCGAAGCACTGACATGCACTCCATCTGAAACACTGATATCCACTTCAACTATAATACTAACAACCACTTCAACTGAAACTATGACAGCTATTCCATCTGAAACACTGACATCCACTCCATCTGAAACACTGATAACCACTCCATCTGAAATATCCACTCCATCTGAAACACTGACATCTACTCTAACTGAAACATTCACTCCAACTGAAATACTGACTTTCACTCCAACTGAAACATCCACTCCATCTGAAACACTGACATCCACTCCATCTGAAACTCTGACATCCACTCCAATTGAATCATCCACTCCAACTGAAACATCCACTCTAGCTGAAACACTGACATCCACTCTAATTGAAACATCCACTCCAACTGAAACATCCACTCGAGTTGAAACACTGACATCCACTCCATCTGAAACACTGACATCCACTCCAACTAAAACACTGACATCCACTCCAACTGAAACACTGACATCCACTTTAATTGAAACACTGACATCCACTCCAATTGAAACATCCACCCCATCTGAAACACTGACATCCATCCCAGGTGTAACACTGACATCCACTCCAACTGAAACACTGACATCCACTCCAACTGAAACACTAACATCCACCCAATCTGAAACACTAACATCCACTCAAGCTGAAACACTGACAACCACTCCATTTGAAACATCCACTCCATCTGAAACATTGACATCCACTCTAACTGAAACACTGACATCCACTCCATCTAAAACAATTGAAACAAACACTCCATCTGAAACAATTGAAACAAACACTCCATCTGAAACACAGACATCCATTCCAGCTGAAACAATTGAAACATCCACTCCATCTGAAACACTAGCATCCATTATAGCTGAAGCATCAACCCCTGCTGAAACACTGACATCAACTCCAACTGAAACACTGACAACCACTCCTGCTGAAACACTGACATCCACTCCATCTGAAACATCCACTCCAATTGAAACATCCACTCCAGTTGAAACATCCACTCCATCTGAAATATCCACTCCAATTGAAACATCCACTCCAGCTGAAACACTGATATCAACTCCATCTGAAACATTCTCTCCAATTGAAACATCCACTCCACCTGAAACACTGAAGACCACTCCTTCTGAAACACCGACATCCACTACAAATGAAACATCCATTCCAGCTGAAACACTGACATCCACTCTAACTGTATTATCCACTCCAGCTGAAACATCCACTCCATCTGAAACACTGACAACCACTCCAATTGAAACATCCACTCCATCTGAAACACTGACATCCACTCCAGCTGAAACACTGATATCCACATTAGTTGAAACATCCACTCCTGCTGAAACACTGACAACTACTCCATTTGAAACATCCACTCCTCAATCATTGACATCCACTCCATCTGAAACAATTGAAACACCCACTCCATCTGAAACACTGACATCCATTCCAGCTGAAACAATTGAAACATCCACTCCATCTGAAACACTAGCATCCATTATAGCTGAAGCATCCACTCCAGCTGAAACACTGACAACCACTCCATCTGAAACATCCACTCCAATTGAAACATCCACACCAGCTGAAACACTGACAATCACTCCATCTGAAACACCGACATCCATTTCAAATGAAACATCCATTCCAGCTGAAACACTGACATCCACTCTAACTGTGTTATCCACTCCAGCTGAAACACTGACATCCGCTCCAGCTGAAACACTGACATCCACTCCAATTGAAACATCCACTCCTTCTGAAACACTGACATCAACTCCAATTGAAACATCCACTCCATCTGAAACACTGATAACCACTCCAGTTGAAACCTCCACTCCATCTGAAACACTGACATTCACTCCAATTGAAACATCCACTCCATCTGAAAGACTGATAACCACTCCAGCTGAAACACTGATATCTACTCCATCTGAAACACTTACAACCACTCCAATTGAAACATCCACTCCATCTGAAACACTGATAACCACTCCAATTGAAACATCCACTCCATCTGAAAAACTGACATCCACTCCAGTTGAAACATCCACTCCAGGTGAAACACTGACATCCACTCCATCTGAAACACTGACATCCACTCTAACTGAAACATCCACTCCATCTGAAACACTGATAACCACTCCAACTGAAACACTGACATCCACTCCAACTGAAACATCCACTCCAACTGAAACATCCATTCCAGCTGAAGCACTAACATCCACTCCAATTGAAACATCCACTCCTCAATCATTGACATCCACT
This sequence comes from Petrolisthes cinctipes, assembly GCA_033782935.1. Classification (NCBI taxonomy): domain Eukaryota; kingdom Metazoa; phylum Arthropoda; class Malacostraca; order Decapoda; family Porcellanidae; genus Petrolisthes; species Petrolisthes cinctipes. The sequence goes on from JAWQEG010000232.1 coordinate 34,459, forward strand.
CCATCTGAAACAATTGAAACACCCACTCCATCTGAAAAACTGACATCCATTCCAGCTGAAACAATTGAAACATCCACTCCATCTGAAACACTAGCATCCATTATAGCTGAAGCATCCATTCCAGCTGAAACACTGACAACCACTCCATCTGAAACATCCACTCCAATTGAAACATCCACACCAGCTGAAACACTGACAATCACTATATCTGAAACACCGACATCCATTTCAAATGAAACATCCATTCCAGCTGAAACACTGACATGCACTCTAACTGTGTTATCCACTCCAGCTGAAACACTGATATCCGCTCCAGCTGAAACACTGACATCCACTCCAATTGAAACATCCACTCCTTCTGAAACACTGACATCATCTCCAATTGAAACATCCACTCCATCTGAAACACTGATAACCACTCCAATTGAAACCTCCACTCCATCTGAAACACTGACATTCACTCCAATTGAAACATCCACTCCATCTGAAAGACTGATAACCACTCCAGCTGAAACACTGATATCTACTCCATCTGAAACACTTACAACCACTCCAATTGAAACATCCACTCCATCTGAAACACTGATAACCACTCCAGTTGAAACATCCACTCCAGGTGAAACACTGACATCCACTCCATCTGAAACACTGACATCCACTCTAACTGAAACGTTCACTCCATCTGAAACACTGACATCCACTCCAGTTGAAACACTGACATCCACTCTAACTGAAACATCCACTCCAACTGAAACATCCACTCCTGCTGAAACACTGACATCTACTCTAACTGAAACATCCACTCCATCTGAAAAACTGATAACCACTCCAACTGAAACACTGACATCCACTCCAACTGAAACATCCACTCCAACTGAAACATCTATTCCATCTGAAACACTAACATCCACTCCAATTGAAACATCCACTCCAGCTGAAACAACCACTCCACCTGAAACACTGATAACCACTCCAACTGAAACACTAACATCCACTCCAACTGAAACATCCACTCCAGCTGAAACATCCACTCCATCTGAAACACTAACGTCCACTCCAATTGAAACATCCATTCCAGCTGAAACATCCACCCCATCTAAAACACTAACATCCATTCCAGCTGAAACATCCACCCCATCTGAAACACTGGCAACCACTCCAATTGAAACACTGACATCCACTCCAATTGAAATATCCACCCCATCTGAAACACTGACATCCACTCCAGCTGAAACACTGACATCCACTCTAGTTGAAACATCCACCCCATCTGAAACACTGACATCCACTCCATCTGAAACACTGACATCCACTCCATCTGAAACACTGACATCCACTCCATCTGAAACACTGTCATGCACTCTAACTGAAACATCCACTCCATCTGAAACACTGACATCCACTCCATCTGAAACACTGACATCCACTCCATCTGAAACACTGTCATGCACTCTAACTGAAACATCCACTCCATCTGAAACACTGACAACCACTCCAGCTGAAACACTGACAACCACTCCAGCTGAAACACTGACAACCACTCCAGCTGAAACACTGACATTCACTCCATCTGAAACACTGACATCCACTCTATCTGAAACACTGACATCCACTCCGTCTGAAACACTGACAACCACTCCAATTGAAACACTAACAACCACTCCAATTGAAACATCCACTCCATCTGAAACACTGACATCCACTCCAGCTGAAACACTGACAACCACTCCAACTGAAACACTGACATCCACTCCACTTGAAACATCCACTCCAGGTGAAACACTGACATCCACTCCAACTGAAACACTGACATCCACTTCACTTGAAACATCCACCCCATCTGAAACACTGACATCCACTCTATCTGAAACACTGACAACCACTCCAATTGAAGCATCCACCCCATCTGAAACACTGACATCTACTCCAGCTGAAACACTGACATTCACTCCAACTGAATTACTGACATCCACTCTATCTGAAACTCTGACATCCACGCCAATTGAAACATCCACTTCATCTGAAACATTGGTATCAACTCCAATTGAAACATACTCTCCAGCTGAAACACTGACATCTACTCCATCTGAAACACTGACAACCACTCCATCTGAAACACTGACATCCACTCTTACTGAAACATCCATTCCAGCTGAAACACTGACATCCACTCCATCTGAAACACTGACAACCACTCCAATTGAAACACTGACATCCACTCCAATTGAAACACTGACAACCACTTCAATTGAAACACTGACATCCACTCCATCTGAAACACTGACAACTACTCCAGATGAAACACTGACATCCACTCCTGCTGAAACACTGACAACCACTCCAACTGAAACATTCACTCCTGCTGAAACACTGACAACCACTCAAGCTGAAACATCCACTCCAGCTGAAACACTGACAACCACTCCAACTGAAACATTCACTCCAATTGAAACACTGACATCCACTCCAATTGAAACATCCACTCCATCTGAAACACTGACAACCACTCCAATTGAAACACTGACAACCACTCCAATTGAAACTCTGACATCCACTCCATCTGAAACACTGACAACCACTCCAACTGAATCACCCACTCCAGCTGAAACACTGACAACCACTCCAACTGAAACACTGACATCCACTCTAACTGAAACGTTCACTCCATCTGAAACAATGACATCCACTCCAGTTGAAACACTGACATCCACTCTAACTGAAACATCCACTCCAACTGAAACATCCACTCCTGCTGAAACACTGACATCTACTCTAACTGACACATTCACTCCATCTGAAACACTGATAACCACTCCAACTGAAACACTGACATCCACTCCAACTGAAACATCCACTCCAGCTGAAACATCCACTCCATCTGAAACACTAACATCCACTTCAATTGAAACATCCACTCCAGCTGAAACACTAACATCCACTCCAATTGAAACATTCACTCCAGCTGAAACAACCACTCCATCTGAAACACTGATAACCACTCCAACTGAAACACTAACATCCACTCCAACTGAAACATCCACTCCAGCTGAAACATCCACCCCATCTGAAACACTAACATCCACTCCAGCTGAAACATCCACCCCATCTGAAACACTAACATCCACTCCAGCTGAAACATCCACCCCATCTGAAACACTAACATCCACTCCAGCTGAAACATCCACCCCATCTGAAACACTGGCAACCACTCCAATTGAAACACTGACATCCACTCCAATTGAAATATCCACCCCATCTGAAACACTGACATCCACTCCATCTGAAACACTGACATCCACTCCATCTGAAACACTGACATCCACTCCAGCTGAAACACTGTCATGCACTCTAACTGAAACATCCACTCCAGCTGAAACACTGACAACGACTCCAGCTGAAACACTGACATCCACTTCAGCTGAAACACTGACATCCACTCCAACTGAAACATTCACTCCATCTGAAACACTGACAACCACTCCAATTGCAACATCCACTCCAGCTGAAACACTGACAACCACTCCAACTGAAACACTGACATCCACTCCACTTGAAACATCCACTCCAGGTGAAACACTGGCATCCACTCCAACCGAAACACTGACATCCACTCCACTTGAAACATCCACCCCATCTGAAACACTGACATCCACTCTATCTGAAACACTGACAACCACTCCAATTGAAGCATCCACCCCATCTGAAACACTGACATCTACTCCAGCTGAAACACTGACATTCACTCCAACTGAATTACTGACATCCACTCTATCTGAAACTCTGACATCCACGCCAATTGAAACATCCACTTCATCTGAAACATTGGTATCAACTCCAATTGAAACTTACTCTCCAGCTGAAACACTGACATCTACTCCATCTGAAACACTGACAACCACTCCATCTGAAACACTGACAACCACTCTAACTGAAACATCCATTCCAGCTGAAACACTGACATCCACTCCATCTGAAACATACTCTCCATCTGAAACACTGACAACCACTCCATCTGAAACACTGACATCCACTCCACTTGAAACATCCACTCCAGGTGAAACACTGACATCCACTCCAACTGAAACACTCACATCCACTCCACTTGAAACATCCACTCCAGGTGAAACACTGACATCCACTTTAACTGAAACACTCACATCCACTCCACTTGAAACATCCACTCCAGGTGAAACACTGACATCCACTCCAACTGAAACACTCACATCCACTCCACTTGAAACATCCACTCCAGGTGAAACACTGACATCCACTCCAACTGAAACACTCACATCCACTCCACTTGAAACACTGACATCCACTCTAACTGAAACGTCCACTCCATCTGAAACACTGACATCCACTCCAACTGAAACACTCACATCCACTCCACTTGAAGCACTGACATCCACTCTAACTGAAACATCCACTCCAACTGAAACATCCACTCCTGCTGAAACACTGACATCCACTCTAACTAAAACGTTCACTCCATCTGAAACACTGACATCCACTCCAGCTGAAACAACCACTCCATCTGAAACACTGATAACCACTCCAACTGAAACACTAACATCCACTCCAACTGAAACATCCACTTCAGCTGAAACATCCACTCCATCTGAAACACTAACATCCACTCCAATTGAAACATCCATTCCAGCTGAAACATCCACCCCATCTGAAACACTAACATCCATTCCAGCTGAAACATCCACCCCATCTGAAACACTAACATCCACTCCAGCTGAAACATCCACCCCATCTGAAACACTAACATCCATTCCAGCTGAAACATCCACCCCATCTGAAACACTGGCAACCACTCCAATTGAAACACTGACATCCACTCCAATTGAAATATCCACCCCATCTGAAACACTGACATCCACTCCAGCTGAAACACTGACATCCACTCTAGTTGAAACATCCACCCCATCTGAAACACTGACATCCACTCCATCTGAAACACTGACATCCACTCCATCTGAAACACTGACATCCACTCCATCTGAAACACTGTCATGCACTCTAACTGAAACATCCACTCCATCTGAAACACTGACAACCACTCCAATTGAAACACTGACAACCACTCCAATTGAAACACTGACATCCACTCCATCTGAAACAATGACAACCACTCCAACTGAAACACTGACATCCACTCCACTTGAAACATCCACTCCAGGTGAAACACTGACATCCACTCCAACTGAAACACTGACATCCACTCCACTTGAAACATCCACCCCATCTGAAACACTGACATCCACTCTATCTGAAACACTGACAACCACTCCAATTGAAGCATCCACCCCATCTGAAACACTGACATCTACTCCAGCTGAAACACTGACATTCACTCCAACTGAATTACTGACATCTACTCTATCTGAAACTCTGACATCCACGCCAATTGAAACATCCACTTCATCTGAAACATTGGTATCAACTCCAATTGAAACATACTCTCCAGCTGAAACACTGACATCTACTCCATCTGAAACACTGACAACCACTCCATCTGAAACACTGACAACCACTCTAACTGAAACATCCATTCCAGCTGAAACACTGACATCCACTCCATCTGAAACATCCACTCCATCTGAAACACTGACCACTCCAATTGAAACACTGACATCTACTCCAATTGAAACACTGACAACCACTCCAATTGAAACACTGACATCCATTCCATCTGAAACACTGACAACTACTCCAGATGAAACACTGACATCCACTCCTGCTGAAACACTGACAACCACTCCAACTGAAACATTCACTCCATCTGAAACACTGACAACCACTCCAACTGAAACATCCACTCCAGCTGAAACACTGACAACCACTCCAACTGAAACATTCACTCCAATTGAAACACTGACATCCACTCTAATTGAAACATCCACTCCATCTGAAACACTGACAACCACTCCAATTGAAACACTGACAACCACTCCAATTGAAACACTGACATCCACTCCATCTGAAACACTGACAACCACTCCAACTGAAACACTGACATCCACTCCACTTGAAACATCCACTCCAGGTGAAACACTGACATCCACTCCAACTGAAACACTGACATCCACTCCACTTGAAACATCCACTCCAGGTGAAACACTGACATCCACTCCAACTGAAACACTGACATCCACTCCAATTGAAACATCCACCCCATCTGAAACACTGACATCCACTCCAATTGAAACATCCACTCCAATTGAAACATCCACTCCATTTGAAACACTGACAACTACAACTGAAGCATCCACTCCAGCTGAAACACTGACAACAACTCCAATTGAAACACTGACATCCACTCCAATTGAAACACTGACAACTACTCCAGCTGAAACACTGACATCCACTTCTGCTGAAACACTGACAACCACTCCAACTGAAACATTCACTCCTGCTGAAACACTGACAACAACTCCAATTGAAACATCCACCCCATCTGAAACACTGACAACTACTCCAGCTGAAACACTGACATCCACTCCTTCTGAAACACTGACATCAACTTTATCTGAAGCACTGACATCTACTCCAATTGAAACATTCACTCCAACTGAAACATTCACTCTAGCTGAAACACTGACATCCATCCCATCTGAAACACTGACAACCACCCCAGTTGAAACACTGACATCCACTCCAACTGAAATACTGACATCCTCTCCAACTGAAACATGTACTTCAGCTGAAACACTTACATCCACTCCAGCTGAAACACTGACATCCACTCCATCTGAAACACTGACATTCACTTCAGCTGAAACACTGACATCCACTTCATCTGAAACACTAACATCCACTCCATCTGAAACACTGGCAACCATTCCAATTGAAACATCTACTCCAACTGAAAAACTGACTTCCACTCCATTTGAAACACTGACATCCACTCCATCTGAAACACTGACATCCACTCCATCTGAAACACTGACATCCACTCCAGCTGAAACACTGACATCCACTTTAACTGAAACACTGACATCCACTCCAATTGAAACAATCACTCCATCTGAAACATCCACTTCAGTTGAAACACTGACATCCACTCTAATTGAAGCATCCACTCCATCTGAAACATCCACTCCAGTTGAAACACTGACATCCACTCCAATTGAAACATCTCCATCTGAAACATCCACTCCAGCTGAAACACGGACATCCACTCGAATTGAAACATCCACTCTAGTTGAAACACTGACAACCACTCCAACTGAAACATCCACTCCATCTGAAACATCCACTCCAGCTGAAACACTGACATCCACTCAGTCTGAAACTCTGACATCCACTCCAGCTGAAACACTGACATCCACTCAGTCTGAAACTCAGACATCCACTCTATCTGAAACACTGACAACCACTCCAATTGAAACATCCACTCCAGTTGAAATACTGACATCCACTCTAATTGAAACATCCACTCAATCTGAAACACTGACATCTGCTCCATCTGAAACAATTGAAACATCCACCCCATCTGAAACACTGGCATTCCATCTAGTTAAAACATCCACTCCAGTTGAAACATCCACCCCATCTGAAACCCTGACTTCCACTCCATTTAAAACATCAACTGCATTTGAAACATCCACTCCAATTGAAACATCCATTCCAGTTGAAACATCCACTCCAGTTGAAACATCCACCCCAGTTGAAACATCCACTTCAATTGAAACATCCACCCCAGTTGAAACATCAACTCCAATTGAAACATCATCTCCAATTGAAACATCAACTCCAATTGAAACATCCACTCCAATTGAAACATTAACCCCAGTTGAAACATCTACTTCAATTGAAACATCAACTCCAATTGAAACATCAACTCCAGCTGAAGCATTCACCCCAACTGAAACATTGACATCCACTCCAGCTGAAACTGTAACGTCCACCCAAGCTGAAACATGGACATCCACACCACCTGAAACATCCACACCATCTGAAACATTGACAGTTACCCCAGCTGAAACATTGACATCCACCCCATCTGAAACATTGACAATCATTCAATCTGAATCACTGATATACCCAACTAAAACACTGACATCCACTCCAACTGAAAGAACTCCAACTGAAACACTCACAGCAACTCCATCTGAAACGCTCGCAACAACTCCATCTGAAACATTGACATCTACTCCAGCTGAAACATTGCCATTGATTCCAGTTACAACATCTACCAAAGCTGAATCATTAATGTCCACTCCAGCTAAAACAATGTCATTCACTTCAGATACAACAGTGGCGTCCATCCTGGCTAAAACTATGCCAATTACCCCAGCTGATTCAGAAATTATAAAAGGATCAGAGATTCATTCAACTACACAGGGAATAACTTCACTGCCACAACAAATTGATTCAGGTGATGTAGTGCAGTCAACACCAAGGCTTCACAAAGAATCTATCGCTGAGTCAGTACCCACGGTGGTTCAGACAGAAAGGAGTGGTCAGTTAACTCCTGGAATTTCATCAGTACAAAGTCTTCAGCCTCCACCAGGACTTCAAACAGTTCTACCAGGGGTTCATACAACACCAGTGATCTCACAATCTCCAGGACCACTAACAAGTCACCCTGCACCAGTAACCCATTCTGGTGTCATAGAGGTTCGCTCAGGATTACAAGGAGTTCATCAAGGTGCAGAGGTTCATGTCGCTCCAGCATCTCTACTTCAGGTGTTTGATATGCCCATTTTATCTCCCCTGACGCCACAGAGCTCCACAGACGACTCGAACACTTCTCAGGAACTCAACTCCCTCACCCCAACACCACCCAGCTCCCTTGTAGTGGATGGCACAGTGGTTCCTGCTCCCCTCACCCCACAGGACTCTCTCGATGACGTTCCCGGAGTGCCCACGAGCATGCATGTGGTGGTGAAGGGTTCTCTCATACCACAAGAGTTATTGGGTGATTATACCACTTCAGCTCAGTGCCTGCAGGAGGTAATGAAGGGTACTGAGTCTCTGATATTCCCAGTGTCCCAAGGCCATCGTGAGACAGGGAAAGAACAGGAGTTTGGGTCATTATCTGGCAAAGTTGATGAGATGAAAGTGAAAATTGAGGAGGCCAGAGCATTGCTGATTAAAGTGCATGAGGGAAAAGTAACGCCTGGGTTGTTAGTTTCACTGTCAGGAAAAGTGAATGAGATTGAGGTGTTGGCTGAAGATATTGATTCACTGTCAAAAAAGAAAGAATTAGAGTTTAGTTCACCTTCTGAAATAAAGGACGTAGAGTTTAGTTCACCATCTACAAGTATAGATAAAGGAAATATTATTGAGGACATCAGTTCATTATCACTTATAGCAGGAGAATTTAAAATGAAAGTTTTGGAATTGGGTTTAATATCAAAAAGTTTAGATGAGACTCTAAGACCTGAGGAGTTGGATTTACTATCTGGTAAAATGGATGAAATGAAAGTGAAGGTTGAGGAGCTGAGTGTATGTTCAGCAAAAGTGGATAGACAAAATGTGATGACCAAACAGCTGAGTTCTCTTTCATCTCCGGAGGGTGAAGGAAGATTGAGAGCAGAAGTTTCACCAAGGTTGTCTGAAGAGAAAGTGAAATCATCAGAAGTGAGTAAAACTGATGAGGAGCTGCCATCACGGTCATCATGCAGACCCAAAGTTAAGCTAAAGACCTTCAGAATGTCTCCATTTTCATCAGAGTCAGAAGATGTGACTATGGTGGCTGAGGAGCTGTCATCACCTCAGCACTCAGAAGTCAGTGTGAGTGCTCAAGAAGTTTCACAATTACCGCTACAGACCGCAGAAGTGAACACGAATTTTAGTAAACTTTTGCCACCAGCACAAGAGATCACACAGAAAAAAATAATTTCTGAAGAACATTCTCTATCAACACATGAACCAGAGATGAAGGTGAATGCTGGAGAAGGTTCACCAATATCACCAAAGATTTCAGAGAATGTATTGAGTGAAGAGAATGTTTCACTGCTGCCACCAAAAGCCACGAAGGTGAACACGGATGTTGGGAAAGTTTTACCACTGCCACTATTATCCGAAACTTCAGAAGCGAAAATTGCACCCAAGGTCCCACCTTCTGCAAGACCTCCCAAGCTGTGCATGTTGAAAATGATGGCCGAGGAATCATCATTAACAATGTCAATGTCACCACCAGTCTCCACAGAAGTGATGAGAAGTGATTTACTGTCACCATTGTCACCACAAATATTGGAAGCAACAGTGACAGAGGAGTTGCTATCATCAGTTACTTCAGAATTCTCGGAAGTGAAAGTGAGAAGTGTAGAACTGCCACTTTCACCACAATCAAATTCAGAGGAGGACAGTGAAATTGAACACGAACAATCTCCGTTACTGAAGCCACTGGAGACGGGGATGAGAGTGAACACCATAGCATTACATTCACCACAAACATCAGAGGAGTTCATTAGTGCTGAGGAACCGTCACACCAAAAGCCTGCAGAGAAGTTAAAGCAGGAAACGAGATCACCGCCTCCATCGTTGTCACCAGGGAGCTTAGAAGTGAAATTATGGTCAGAGGAAGTATCACCAACATCACCACAAACATTAGAAGTAAAAGGGGAAATGAAAGAAATGTCAGCATCATCACCACAGACCTTAGAAATGGAGATGAAAACTGAGCAACTATCACCACAGACCTCTGAAGTGAATGTGAGAGAATATGAAGTGTCACCACCATTATGTACCCCAGAGGTGAAGATACGACCTGAGGAAGTATCACCATTATCACCACAAACCTCTGAGACGATGGTGAAGGCTAGGGAGGTATCACAACGACCACCACAATCAAAAATAAAAGTAAGAGCAGAGGTGTCACCATTATCACCTCAAGAGTCAGAAATGGAAACTGAGGAATTGTCTTCACTATCACCAAATGTCACAGAGTGGAAAAGCAGGAAGGTAAAAGTTTCACCACAACCACAGCAAACGTCGACAGTGAAAGACGTGAAGTTCGAGGCTGAGAAGGTCTTGCCAGTATCGCCACAAATTTCAGATGTGAGTGTAAAGGCTGAGGAGTTATTACCATCACCTCCACAAGGCTCAGAGATAAAAATGAAGGGTAAAGAAGTGCCATCATTATCACCACCACCATCCTCAAAAATTAAAATACGAACAGAAGAACTTACATCACAGGCACAACATACCACAGAGGCTGTAGCACATCACCAGCCACTGCAAGAATTTTTACCAACACCAGAATCTTCAGTGGCAGGAACAATACCGTCACCAGTCACTGCCTCAGAGTCATCAATAAAGGGTCAGTTATTGGAAGAATTATCGCCATTACCGACAAAGAAACCAGTGGAGATTCGACAGCTGTCAACTTTATCACCAGAATCTTCACTGGTACAATTGAGATCTTCACCACTAACACCCGAAAGTTCAGAGGTGCAAGAGGAGTCACAGGAGGAACTCTCACCACTGACACCCCAAAGTTCAGAGGTACAAATAAAGACTGATAAAGAACTGTCGCTGCAAAGATCAGAGATGCAAATGAAGTCAGGGGATCAGCAGTCACCACAAAGACTCCAAGAGTCAAAGGTGTGTATGGAATCAGAGATACTATCATCAGGTCAAAGTTCAGAGAGGCAAGGAAAATCAGATAAAGAGCTGACACCACTATCACCAATGGATTCAGAGATGCAGATGGAATTCGCATTACCCTCACCACTAGAAGCACCACACGACTCAACAGTGAAGGTGATGAAGAGTGAGGTAGCGTCACGATCGCCTGGAAAACCTTTAGTGCAAATGAAGCCATATGAACCACCGCTGTCACCACAAGAAAAGAAAACCAAGGAGTCATTTACATATATGAAGCCACAAAGTTCCAACCTCCAACAGTTATCACCCTTCACTCCTCCAGGGTATGGTGTGAGCGAGTTGCAAATGTGGACGGAGGAACAAGTATTACCATTGGCACCACAACATCTTGGTACTCGAGTGTTTGTGAAGCAACATTGCTCACCCATTATTCCACATGTTGCTACAGCAGGGGACGTTTCAAGATCACAAGATACTGACAGACAAAAGTCAATAGCGGAGATCAGTAATTGCAAAACAACTTCCACGACATCAGAAATGGACACTGTTGATGTTAGACTCTCACAAGATATTTCCACTCTAGATGAATTAAGTGTTTGCCAGATGGCCTCTTCAATACCTGTAGGAGCAATAACTGACATCAGAACACCATTTAATATTCAATCAGAAGTTCTACTGACAAAGATGGGTGAGATTTCAATACTACGAAGCTTGGAAGAGGAAGTTAGTGTATTTGATGATCCTGACTCACTAGGACGTACACCTGTGGCTGTAGACTCTTCACTTACATCAACATTACCTGAAATTATATACACACCACTATACACAGCTGTTACCTCACCAACATTACATAACACTAAGACAGAGGGGTCTCCATCTCTTTTAGGTGGACCACATATCACATTAGATGTTGGTTCAGCATCTTCATGTCTTCAGAAACCAAGAGCCAGCATTACAGAGGTAGCAAGTGATTTGATCAGATCCACAGAAGAGATAAACAAAGCAGCCACACTCCAATCCATCACACCTACCTCAAGGGAGAGCATGGATCTGGAGTCGTTGAAACTTGCTCCATTTATCGAAGTTGTACCTTTGGCTACTTCCACACCTGTCGATTCCCAAAAGTCCATTGTAGCTGTAAAGGATATAGAATCTACACAAACATCTGCATCTGCTGGTGATGTCAAAAGCGGTGTCTTGAGTCTAACTCCATGTACCGTTTCACAGGTCCAGGATTCCGGTGAAGGTGGTCCTCTACTCGTCACTCCTTCTGACCGTGGGCATGTTGCTGTCAAGAGCGGTGAAGTTGAAGTGTTACACGATGATCCAAGCAGGGTGGAGGTTAGTGAAGTATCTCCTATGAATGACCCAAAGTATTGTAAAGTCAGGAAGATGAATCAAGGTTCAACACAATCTAGTGATGTTTCAGTGAAGTCTTTCAAAGAAAGCAGTGCCTTTTTGAGAGAGAGTGCTCAGCTTTTTATTTCTGATGATTCAAAGACCGATGATTTAGAAGCCAAGTACATCAAAGCCAGAGGTGTTATTGGCAGGAAGGGCATAAATATTGATGAATCTGAACACCTTTATGAAACACCAAAATCCAGTGATGAGGCTGTGATGTTAAAAAAAGACAGAACTATTATTAGTAGGGAGGGCAGTGAGTTTTGTGCATCTACCATAACAAAAGACATTGATTTAGTAGGTCAGGCTACCAAACATAAAATTGTAAGTCGAGAACATTGTACTTCTGATACAGGAAAAACTAGTGGAGCGGCTTTAAAACTTGATGAAGAGAAATACTTTGTGACAACAGAGAGTGATGTGTATACAGGGGAAGAAAGTGTTGTACCAATAGAGAGTCTTGATACAGGGGAAGAAAGTGTTGTACCAATCAAGAGTCAAGCTGTGATGAGAGGTGTAACATCTTTGCTACAATCTAGTGAATTAGTTACAGTTAGTCCACCATCTGCTCAACGAGAAATTAATACTTCTGATGTAGATTTGAAACAGAGGGAAGTATGCTTGCAACCAACAATGGAGACTCACCAAGCGAAAACTGCAAGTGAATTGTCATTATCCTCAGCCAAGTTATCATTGTCTTCCAGTGATGTAGCACCATTGACAGCTGAACTACCATTGTCTCCAAGTCAACCATTACAATCAACATCTATAACAAAAGTGAAATCATCCTCTTTAGTTACATCTACCGTTTCACCAGATGCAAATAATCAGAACCAGGCTACTGCTACCTCTACGAGTACAAAACGTGTGGAAGAGGAGTACTTACAACTCAGTGTGCCCAAACCAGTTCACACCACAAAACTGATAACTTCGACTCCTGGGCTGTTAGTGTCAAGTGTACATCCATTAGAGGCCTTAGAGTCAACTTCAGATGAGCCATTATTAGAAACTGCACAACCAGTACAGTCATCATGTGCAGAAGTTGTACCTCACTTGCAAGGAGCTGAACCAGTTTTCGCTGTCAGCCAAGATCAGCAAGATTCAACACTTGCACAACCAGTTACAGCTGTTGAGGGGTTATCTAGTGTTGAAGAATCAGCTATAGATATTCCAGTAACATCTCAACATCCAATAATAGATGTCCAACCAATTCCTCAAGTCCTGCAATACATACCTGGAGGGGACCATCATCCATTAGAAAGTGTGCAATCATTGGTAGACAAGCAACAAACTTCAGTGATACATCCAAATTCCTTAGAGCAAACAACTTCAGTAACTGAGCCAAAGAAAAGTATACAACCGGTTTCAAGAAGGGAACAAATGGCTAGTGTTCATCCAAGCTCCATGATGGAACAGACGATGGGAATAGAGCCAGCTTCAGTGGTACAACAAAAATCATCTGTCGAGCCAACATGTGTCCAGCCAACGGCAGATGTACCACCAACATCTGTTGAACAATCGGCAACAGGTGTACACAAAATAATGATGGAACAAGTAAAATGCTTACAATCTCCTTCACAAATGAAATCTGTGCCAATTTTGCAACCAACCTCTTATATGAAATCAGAATCTGCCTCAACGGTGGAACAAATACCAGATGTACAAGCAACAGTGTTCCAACCTTCTGTTGTAAACCCAGCTGCAGTTGTGCAACCAAAATCAACTTCACAGTCACCATCATTAGAGCAATCAGTAACAAATGTACAGCCAGCATTGTTGGTGCAGGCAATGGAACCACCTACAGCCATTAAACCAACATCAGTGTTTGATCCAACGTCAAGAGTGCAGTCAGAAAGTGTAATGGAACTGCCTTTAGGTGTACAAGTAACATCTGTAGTACAACCAACAACAGGTATAAAACAAACATCAGTGGTACAGCTAACATCAGATGTCCAGTCATTGACAGATACACAGTCAACTTCAGTGGTACAATCAACATCAGTTCAGCAACAAATGACAAGTGAACAGCCAAAATCAATAAGAGAGTCTGCATCTGCCATGCAACCAATTATGTGTCTGAAATCATCATCAATTGTGCATCCAACGTCACTCATGGAACCTGCAGCAGACGTACAGCAAACATCAGATATAAAAATAGATGAAGGTGTCCAACCAACATCAATTTTGCAACCTAAAGCATATATCCAACCAACATTAGTGGTGGAACCAACAACGGGTATGGAAGCAGCCTTAGTAGTTGAACCAACATCAGTGATGCAGCCAATGTCTGTTGTGCAACCATCATCATCGGTACTACCAACGAATGTTCAGTCAACATCAGTCATGCAACCAACAGTATCATTCATGGAATCAACAGAAAATGTGCAACCAATATCTAGTGTGGTAACTGTGAGAGGTGTGCAGCAAACAGCAGTGGGGAAACCAACATCAGATATCCAACCAAGTACAGTGATTCAGCCAATGGCAAACATACAACCAACATCACTGGTACAATCAATATCTAGTGACCAGCCAAGTCTGCAACAAACATCACTGGTACAGTTAACATCAGGGATCCAACCAAAATCAATGGCAAAACCAACGTCAGTGGAGCAATCAGCATTAAGTGTGCAACAAGTGGCTGATATACAACCACCTTCTGGTGTCCACACAACATCATTGGTACAATCAACACCAGAAGTTCACCTAAAATCATTGGTAGAACCCACATCATTGAAGCAACAAACATCAATAGCAGAAACTGCATACAATATCCAGCCAACATCAGTGGTGCAACCAATGACAGATATAAAGCCAACATTATTGGTGCAGCCATCATCAGATATGCAACTAATATCAAGTGTATCACCAACATCTGTATTACAACCAATGACAGGTGTACCACCAACATCTGTATTACAACCAATGACAGGTGTACCACCAACATCTGTATTACAACCAATGACAGGTGTACCACCAACATCTGTATTACAACCAATGACAGGTGTACAACCAACATCTGTATTACAACCAATGACAGGTGTACCACCAACATCTGTATTACAACCAATGACAGGTGTACCACCAACATCTGTATTACAACCAATGACAGGTGTACCACCAACATCTGTATTACAACCAATGACAGGTGTACCACCATCTGTATTACAACCAATGACAGGTGTACAACCAACATCTGTATTACAACCAATGACAGGTGTACAACCAACATTAACAGTACAACCAATGACAAGTGTACAACCAACATCAACAGTACAACCAATGACAAGAGTACAACCAACATCAACAGTACAACCAATGACAGGTGTACAACCAACATTAACAGTACAACCAATGACAAGTGTACAACCAACATCATTGGTGTACCCAACATCAAGTGTGCAGCAAATGGCAAGTATTGAATCAATATCAGTTGTCCATCCACCATCATTGGCAAAACCAAGAACAGTGGTGCAAGCAATGGCAGGAGTGCAACAAACATCAGTAGCAGAATCAATATCCAATGTCCGGCCAACATCAGTGGGTCAACTATCACCAAGTGTACAACCATCACCAAGTGTACAGCCATCAATGATACAACCATCACCAAGTGTACAACCATCAATGATACAACCATCAATAAGTGTACAACCATCAATGATACAACCAGTAGATGGTGTCCTACCGTACGTTGAGCAGCCAGTATCAGAGGTGCAACCCACGTCACATATGCAACCAAACGAAAGTATACAACACGCATCAGTGGTGCAACCAGTAGAAGGTGCCCAATTAATGGAAAGTGTGCAACTATCATCAGTGGTGCAACCAATGGAAAGTGTGCAACTATCATCAGTGGTGCAACCAGTTGAAGGTATGCAGCTCATGCCAAATTTGCAACCAATGGAAAGTGTACAACCAGCATCTGTGGAAGAACCACCGGAGTGTGTGCAACCATTAACAGTTGTACAGCAAACATCAGTGGTGCATCCAACATCAGTAGCACAACCAACTTCAGTGTATCAGCCAATGTGGGGTGTGCAACAAACATCAGTCGTACAATCTTCATCAGGTGTTCAACCAATGGCAGATGTGCAACCAACAGTGTTAGAACTACCATCAGTTGTCAAATCAATACATGAGTTGGAACCAACAGCAGATGTCCTACCAATATCAACAGTAGATCCAAGGTGTGGTGTCCAGTCAACACCAGGGATTAAACCATCATATGTCCAAGCAACATCAGTGGTAGAACCAACATTTGATGTCCAACCAATATCTGTGGTGGAACCAGTGTCATTTGTCCAACCAACATCAATAGTACAATCAATGGATGTTTTATCAACATCAGTGATACAGATGACCACTGATGTCCAACAATCAGTAACAAGTGACCACCCGTCAGTGGTGGAATCTGTGGAAGGAAGGCAACCAATGTCAGAAGTGCAGCCCACATCAATGTTGGAATCAGCAACATCGATACAGCCAATGGACGGTGTTCAGACATCAGTAGTACAGTCACCATCAGTCATGGAACCAAAGTCATTGATGGAACCAACATCATTTAACCTTCCATCACTAATGGCAAAACCACCATCATCTGTCCAACCAAAGTCAGCTGTGCAGCCAACATCTGCTATGCAAACGACATCAGTTGCTCAGCTGAGATCTGCTGAACTAACATTATCAACTATAGATCCAGAAAATGTACAACTAAGGGTAGAACCGACATCTGGTGTTCAGTCAACATCAGTAGCTGATATGCAGCCTTTGGCAATGATGCAGTTGTCAGATGTGGAATGTATGCAAGCAGATCCCAATGCCGTGTCAGTCTCAGCAGCTGAAGATTCAGTTATACCTTCATTACCTGTGTCGTCATTACATCTAAGTTCACCGTCTGGCAATGTCCACCCAACTTCAACAGTTGTTTTGACACCTGCAATAGAGGTCCTAACAGTTTCCCAGTCACACTCTGCTGCTATTCAATCTGAGTCATCTGTTGACTACCCAGTATCATCTACACAACCATCACTAGTAAAAGTACAAGACGTTTCATTTGCAGAGTCAGGATTATCTGGAGTAAAACCAGAGTCAACTCTTGTGCAACCAGTATCAGAAATATCTCGTCTAACAAATGTGCAACCAAAATTACTCGGTACGCAACTAGTTCCCTCAGACAGGCAATCTACATCAGTAGGAATGGAAGAGATAAGTGTAGATTTGCCCCAAGTTTCAACACCTGTACGACCAGTGTCTGAGGAAGAGCCAACATTGTGGGCTGAACCACCAGCTGCCCCAGATGTCAAACCAATACATAGTGTGGGTTCACTTTCATTTGAAGAGATGCCAGAGAAGTTAGACAAGCAGCCTGTATCATCAGTCCAACAAGTACCAACCATAGAACCATTATTGGCTGTACAATCAACGTCAACTGAAAAACTACCATCAGTTATACAACAATCATCAATTGTAGAACCGGTATCAGCTGTACAACCAACACTGATGGAACAACCAACATCTGCTGTACAACCAACACTAATGGAACAACCAACATATGATGTACAACCAACATCAGCGTTACAACCAACACTAATGGAACAAATAACATCTGCGTTACAACCAACTTCTGCTGTACAACCAACACTGATGGAACAAATAACATCTGCTTTACAATCAACACTAATGGAACAAATAACATCTGTTGTAGAACCAACACTGATGGAACAACCAACATCAGCTGTACAACAAACATCTGCTGTACAACCAACACTGATGGAACAACCAACATCTGTACAACCAACATATGCTGTACAACCAACACTGATGGAACAACCAACATCAGCTGTACAACCAACACTGATGGAACAACCAACATCAGCTGTACAACCAACATCTGCTGTACAACCAACACTGATGGAACAACCAACATCTGCTGTACAACCAACACTGATGGAACAATCAACATCAGCTGTACAACCAACATCAGCTGTACAACCAACATCAGCTGTACAACCAACATCTGCTGTACAACCAACACTGATGGAACAACCAACATCTGCTGTACAACCAACACTGATGGAACAACCAACATCAGCTGTACAACCAACATCTGCGTTACAACCAACATCTGCTGTACAACCAACACTGATGGAACAACCAACATCTGCTGTACAACCAACACTGATGGAACAACCAACATCTGCTGTACAACCAACATATGCTGTACAACCAACACTGATGGAACAACCAACATCAGCTGTACAACCAACACTGATGGAACAACCAACATCAGATGTACAACCAACATCAGCTGTACAACCAACACTGATGGAACAACCAACATCAGCTGTACAACCAACATCTGCTGTACAACCAACTTCTGCTGTACAACCAACACTGATGGAACAACCAACATCTGCTGTACAACCAACATCTGCTGTACAACCAACACTGATGGAACAAATAACATCTGCATTACAACCAACAATAATGGAACAACCAACATCTAATGTACGACCAACATCTGCTGTACAGTCAACATTTACTGTACAACCAACATCTGCTGTACACCCAACAAAAGCTGTACAACCAACATCAATTGTACAGCCATTATCAATTAAACAACCAACATCAAGTGTACAGTCAGGACTAATATCAGCTGAACCTGTATCAGCTGAACAACCAACATCTGTTATACCTTCAATACTGTTGGACCAACCATCATCTGCTGTTCAACCAATATCAACTGTACAACAAATGCCAACTGATGAAGATGTACAACCAACATCAGCTGTTCAGTCACTAATAAGAAAACAGCCATCATCATCATATGTGCAGCCACTGTCACTAGAACATCCAACATCCATTGTACAACAAACACAAGCAGATCAACCAACATCAGTTGTACAACCATTACCAATTGAACAACCAACATCTGCTGTACAACCAACACCGGTTGAACAACCAACATCAGCTGAACAACTAGTACCAACTGTACAACAATTATCAGGCAACCAACCAACATTGACTGTACACCCAACACCAAGCAATCAACCAACATTGATACCTGTACAGTCAGCATCATTAGATCAGCAATCAGCCTCGGTAGCAGTGGAACCTTTATCGGATCTACATCCAACATTAGTATTAACTACTTCATTCTCACACGAAACAAGTGTTCCAACATTTACTACTGAGCAAACATCAGTATTGCAAACCTCAGCGGTACACGAAACAGATGTACAAAGCTCTACAAGTCGTCAAGGACCAGCACAGCAGACCTCCACTCCTGACACATCACAGACTGTACATCTACCCTCGGCAACACCTGTGCACCCCTTTACACTTGTGGAATCGAGTGTGACACCAACCCTACCAACAGCTGTTTCGTACGTGCAACAAGAACAGGATTTGACTTCGAGCCCTGCAAGTGATGATGAAAGTGATGAACAACTTGGAGAGTCTAGTGTGGAGTACGAAGATGTTTCCATAGCAGAAGATGCCTTGTTGGTGTGTGACATTGGTGAAAGTAATGTGGTAATGAAGGGTGATGGAGAAAGAGCAGTGAGAGACGAAGTGAGGAAAGAGGAGGGAAGTAAACGAGAGAAGAAAGGGACTGAGGAGGAATATGAAAGTGAATCGAAGAGACGAGAGGAACAACCTATTGAGGGATGGATGGAGAGAAAAGAAATTAAGTCCCAGGATAGGTGGAAAGAAGAGGATAAGAGTAGTGAAGTAAAGAGGGAGAAAAGTAGAAGTGAAGAAAAGGGAGAGGAGGAAAAGATAAAGGAGGAAAGATGGGTAGTAGAAGATAAGGTAACTGAGGACGAGGGAAAGAAAGGAGAAAAGGAAGTTAGAAGTGGGGAGAGGACGAGAGAAAATGAAAAGAAGGGTGAAAAGAAAACAGTGAGTGAAGAATGGACAAATGTAGGTGACAGAAGTGAGGAAAATTGGAGTGAAGAAGTAATGAGAAGACGAACAGAAAATGAAGGAAGACAGAAAGGTACAGACAAAAGAAGTGAAGAAAATGTACCTAGATGGACGGAAGAGGACAGCAGTGGCAAAGGTGAAGCAAAGTGGGAGGGAGAAAATAAGAGATTAAATGAACTTGAAGAGAGAGAAGGAATTGTGAGACAGATTTCCGGAGAACAGCAATACAGAGACACTGGAGAAATCGAAACCTGGAAGTACACAAGAAAGGATGTAATGGATGAAAGACAGACCGAAGAGAAAATGGGACAGAAAGAAGCAGCGATTCGTGAACCAAGTTGGGTAACAGGCAGAACTGAGGATCAAACAGAAGTGCAGAGAATGTTAGCAAACCAACCAGTCAGGCAAGAATCATACCACATCAGAGACGAAGATACTGCAGACAGAGAAGCAGTACCAACAACAACTGCATCAAGTTATCTCTCATCTCGGAGTTCATGGCTTGATAATCAAAAACAACTTCCAAAACAACGAAGTTTGCCTGTTGAGCCAATTCATCCCACAGTAACAGTCCGACCACCTTCTATCTTCTGCACTTCAATTGATAGTCATGAAAGGAGTGATGAAACAAAGGATGATAAAGGAAGATATAATCAGAAAGGATTATTAGAAAGAGATTTGCATTTGCTTAAAGTTCCCATTACACCAGCTGGGGATGTGAATGAAGCAAAGGCCTACAGGGAAACAGAAGATTCAAAGTTACGTAAGTCGAGTGGTCAGCAAGATCCAGCCTGGAGTGAAATGTCACAAGAAATTAAACAATTGATAAAAAGCTTTAATGCATCACAGAAGGCAGCTGGTGTTACACATCAGTCTGCAAGTTTGGAGAAAACACGTAAATGTCACTCACAGGATTCACGTGAGCCAAGTTTTGATAGGATGACAAGCTTCACAAGTTATTCTGAGGGCAGTCGTCAGTCCAGCACTGAGAAGGAAGGGGAAATTGTCAGATCTAGTACAAAATCAATTGCTAACCAAGACATGGCTAAGCTGAAGAGAATAATGTATTCACAACAGCTGAGGGGAGAGATAGTAGAACCCACAAGGACAGTGAAGTCTGACACTGTGCAAGAAAAATCTGAACACAAAACTTCTTCATCTAAAAACTTTTTAGAAGAGTATAAAAGGTGGAATGAGTCAATACCAGACCAGAAGAAAGCAACTCCAGTAGAAAGGGAATCCTATGGATCTGTTACATCAAGTATACAAAGTGCAACAATGAAAATGGATCGTGTGCATCCATATGTACAACAAGAACATCAGAGATTTACATCAGAATCTAAATATACCTCGAAATACTCATCGGACTCTCGAAATGTTCCAGGGGCAGAGTTGAAACTTTCAGGAACAGGTGTTGAAAGTTCAACAAAATCAAGACATCCGCCATCAACTAGGTATCCTGATGATCCAAGGAATTATGAAATGCCAAAAATCAGTATCACTAGTTCATCAGAGACAACCAATGTTCCCCAAGCCTCCCAGTCAAGATACAACAGAGATTATATCAGAGAAAGTACTAATGAAAGCTTACCGAGGACTTCAGCGAGTTTCATGTCTGATGCCTCACTGCTAAAGGATTATGTCACACCACCCAGAGATGCTCAAGATGAAACATATAGATCACGAAGTCACCCTGAAGTAACCAGGAATGTAGCAAGCCCCAAGAAGAGAGAAATTTGGTTGGGAAACAGGCATTCATTAGAACTCGAAGGGTCTGGTCTTCATCCAAGCCTAAAGCAAGATTTTCCAAGTCGGAGTTTGTCACAAGATGAAGATAGGTATAATTACAGAGCAAGGGCTTCCTGGGAAACTGGGAGAAGTGACGGTGGCCAAAGATCTCTTGCTTATTCTGCAGCGGAGTTTATGGCGTCCAAACACTCCACGACTACAAGCAAGCCAGAGGCCTCCTACTGTAGTCTGCCTCAGCCACTTCATACAGGTTCAGATAGCCAGAAATCCAGTCTTATGAGCCTGTCAAGGAGTAGTAGTGGTGAGATCAAGCAAGGCGATGGGAAGAGAGGCAAAAGTAAAGAAATCGAAACCCTAACTTCTCCATCTTGGCAAGGCAGGTTCCTAATGGAGAGAGACTGTGCCCCTGATGACTGGGGTGCTTCAGACGAGAGTATCACCTTCGTTTTCATGAACCCCAATGAGGCAGAAGACCAGCCACCAAGGAAGCAAATTGAGGATGCTCTTGTTCACTCTCCCACCTCAAATTACCGAAGTTCTTCTGATCTGTCCCAGGTTGGTCTGAGTATTGGTGTGCCTTTAGATCAACACAGGACACATTCTTATGATCTATATAAAGCTAATGGTGGGGGACTCAATCGAACCACCTCACTAGATTCCATCAGCAGTGTCCTACGTAAACTTAAAATGACCAAGCTGAAAACTTCACTCCAACGAACATGTAGCCTTGAAGAAGATGTCAACCAAGAACTGGAAGATATCTTAGAAAGAGGCAGACTTGGCTCCCCTACAGAATCATTTGCAGACAGAGCAGAACCAAAAGACTTTGCTCCAGCTGAAGAAATCTATCCAAAATACACCATCAAATCTGGTGGTGCTCTGAGTACCAGCCAACAACAACACAGGTCAGTGCCATCACGCAAAATGTCAGACTCCACCACAGAGGGTCAGGTGACCGATATCAGTGAAGATGACGTGTTTGCTAAAAGTCCTTCCCCACCTTGTACCTTTGGACAGTCATCTTGGGGAGACTTCAAGAGTCTTCTTCTCGGCCGGCCAATTCCCCCAGCTTCCATGAGAGGGATGACAGTAGAGTCAAGCAAATCGTCACCTCAGCTCCATCGTAGGCGAAACACAGATGGTTTGGGTAAAAAATCGGTTTCTTGGACTGATCTGAAGGGTTGTGGGGCTCTAGAGATGGAGGTTACAGAGGGAATGGCAAGCCAAGTACCATTCAGAACTAATTTGCACCTGAAATCCATTATGAAGAAGCCTAATCTGGCCCCTATTGCTTCAACACCAACGCCACCAATTTCTCAAAGACCATCCCCTCCATTCCCTACTCCTTCTTCCCCTCCTCAGTCATCCTCTTTACCCTCACCAAAATCCAGAAGAGATTCAAAGGACAGCTACTCCTCCCAGAGTCATCATTCAAGTGAAGAAGATTCTCTGCCACTTCCAAGATCAAACTTGAAGGAAATGTTTTCACTCAGTTTACCTCAACACATTCGTAATCGCGTGTATAGAGATTCCCAGTCCATGAGAGAGTCATATGATGCTAGTAGTTCATTATATGGTACTGGATTCTCCTCCAGAGAAAGCATGTCACAGTCTGTGGATACCACTTCCTACCAAACAACGAGTACCTCAAGATACTCTCCTTCTGCATACTTGGCAAAATCCTCGAGTTTCACATCACCTCCCCATGGGATGAGGTTAACCAAAGACTACTCCTCCCCTTCCTACTCTGCTTCAAAACCTCACAGAGTTTCTATTTCACTTGGCAACTCACTATCAACTGAAGATGGCTCAAGTGTGGGTTTGTCTCAGTACTCAGATGGGTCTGCGTTTTCTACCACTTCTTTATATTCTGGTGTTCTTCCAGCCTCCCGTGCAACCTCATCCTCTGGTGTTTCGTGTTCAGGTTTTTCATCTACTGGAGCCATTTCAACCCCAGGTGGCATTTCCCCTTTACATGAAGCCTTGTCCACATTAGGTTCCCACTCAAATGATAACATGCATACCAATACCAGCTCAGCCTTGGGAGGATACAATAAGAATCCAGTAAGTGATGTTGGATCACTAGGGAGGAATATGAAGAGTTTCCAGCACCACCATAGCTACTCCTCAGTGCCATCCACACCTACAGAGGGACGTCATGCCACACCTTCTTCCCCCGACACCACCTTGTCAGCTCCCACCACACCTTTCAATGTCTACACCCCATCAGTCTTGTCTGCAGAGAAACCAGAGAATATACCCAGGTGTCGCAGTGAGGGAGACCTCTTGATGCCCAGCATAGGAGGAGTGAGAGACACTTGGACAGCTTTCTCTCGAGTAATGCAGGAAGCAGGAACCATTTTAAAGACCCTCTCAGAGACCTCCCTCGTCTTACACCAGCAAGTCACGAGTCCATCGAGAAAAGAAGGTCTTCCACCAGTTTTAGAAGAAGGTGCTACAGTTAGCCATCATCAGCCCATGTCAGCTGGAAAAGAATATAGTTCAGTGGCAGTGCAAACAGATTACCAAAAGGAGTACTTACGGGCTAGATCAGGTGATGGTGGGGCAAGTTTGGATTCCTTAAGCGACAGTGAACACAAAACCATTACACACAAACTACCCCGTCACCACCGTCGCTACCTACCAAGGACTTATGTTAAAGTGAATCACCCTGATGTTCCACCTGTTATACCACGACATTCTCTCAGGGGAACAGCACTCTTGAGTGAAATGAAACAGTTGCGCCATGAACGCGAGAGGATCAACCAACTGTTGGGTGTTTATGAAGGCAAGTACCACCACCGCCGACACCCACCACTCCATCGCTACACTAACATCAGCTCATCATCTGAGTTTGACTCTCCTGTGTCAAGTACAATGGCCAGTTTACATGATATGAGCGAGGGTGAATGGAGTGGAGTAGGTTCTGGCAGCCAGGTATGCTTGGCTTGGCAGAGACAGCGGCTAGAAGAATCTTGTTACCATCTGGAGGAGAGGCTGCGGCTCAGTGCTCGACGTCGAGAGTTGCGGCGTCAACTGCTGTCATCATCTCACGCCCATGTCCATGAGTGCCATGATCGACACCCAATGCATGGTTCTCTGGACTCTGCTAAAGCACCTCTCTGTAGTGGCAGTCATACCCCGTCACCATACTTGTCATCTCCCTCACTGCCTCTCCTTACTCAGACTCCATCCCCCAGTCTTGACCGAACATGTTGCTGCATCTCTCCCACCCACCAGCCCCGCCATACTAATTGTCGAGCCCCTGACAACTCGTGTCCTGCCCACCCCCACTGGTCACGGCCTCACGTCACTCCTACCCCTGACCGTAGCTACACATCACACTATCGTAATGAGAGGCTGCAAGCATCTCGATCTACTTATCATCAACAGATGACAAGTGGGCAACATCTATCCACTGCCTCCCCTCCTGCTACAACCCTCCGTACCCCTGCACCTTACCCCCGGGCCCAGGCTGCCTCCCTCTCTTCTTTGCCAACCACCAGTAGAGTAGCTGGGCTGGGACGGCGTGGGGTGCGGGGCTCCTTTGCTTCCTTAGCTAGTGAAAGTGAGCTGGAACGTCGGAGTCACTCGCGCTGGCGCCAGGACTCTGACTCTGACTCAACCTCTTGCTGGCCTCACACTTCACGCTACACTCCACGTTACACCTCACGTTACACCTCAAAGTACTAACTCTCTCTCTCACACACACACACACACACACACATTATTGACTATTGCATCTTCATGTTACTCGTACACATTTCCCATAAGTTTATTTCACATACATACATACATCTCTCTTTACATTTATCATTGGTATAATCTCCATATACTCTTCCTTCATAAAAACTCTTCAAACCTAAATATCCATAACCCTTCTCACCCTTACCATCCCATTTTCAGTTCTGTTCATAGATGATGGTTATAGCCTTCCTGAAACGTGGTATTATTATTTATCATGACCTACGAGTACAACAATAATTCTGTCACGTGCCTCGACCTGACCTGTAGTACGTCTCTTCCCCTTAATTAACTATAGTAGTGTAAGTATACATGCCTCCCTGTCCCTCTGCTGGATGCATACCAAAATCGTTTTATCCCTGTAATGGACAAAATTAATAGTGTACCCGCTCCGTCCAAATTCTTTAGAGTAGATGCGTACCGGTACTAAACGTGTCATGTCTTGGTACTTGACACACTCCACCAGAACTGTCTCATCCCTGTGCCATACCCGCCTAGTCTCTCTCAGTAACTCTTAATTAGCTAGCAGAAGGATATATTTTGTCACATATTATACAACTTGTAATTTTATAAGGAATTGTACCACTAATTATGTACTTTGGACCTGCTACATGTCTTCCAGAAGGAACAATAACAAGTACAGTTTTCACTCTCTATACAGTGAAGGGAAGTGTGTAATGAAGGACTATAATATGTGGATACAATAAATTAATTAATAAACTACTCATTCATTACCCTCCAGAAATATTAAAATGAGTTAACTGGATACATCAACATGTTGTTATTTATCCTTGAATACTTTATCTCTTTATATCTTGAATACTTTTATCTCTAGTACAAAAACTTGGGTAGTAATGCAGAGATGACTTCCAGGCTCATCATACCTAAACTATAATGGAGTTGATCACAGGGCCTACATGTTTTATATAAGTAAACGCATCATGTCAATATCTGGTACAAATATTCTACAGTACAGAGAAATCATTCCATAACCGTACCAATAGGATAGATCTTGTCATTATCATCATACTACACCATCGAGACTCAATGGTAGTGATCATGTTTTATAAAGGTAAACATCATGTCAATATCTGGTACAAATATTCTACAGTATAGAGAAATCATTCCATAACCTTACCAATAGGATAGACCTTATTATCATCGTCATACTACACCATCGAGACTCAAACCTGGTAGTGATCATGTGAGAGCAGCTAGTAACCTGAAAAGTACCTACATCGGTGGAGTGAAGAACCGACCAGGAAGCCAAGCAGCAGCAGCAGGTATGGATTACACAACTGGTATGTTATGGATTACACAACTACTGGAGTGGCTGCTGGAATGTACAGTTGGACAAGCATAAAACTGGCACCCGTTGATTCTTGGTGACATGAGAACGTTCAAATGACAGGGACTCTCCATCCACCCTTAAAATTATAAGGTTTGTTGGTGAACTAAGTACCTAGGATAACATGTAGCTCAGAGGCCAAAGTACAGTAGATGAGCACCACAGCAAAACGCTATTACGAATATAATCTATATAATTCACGGTATTTTTTTTTTAAGTTTTTTATTTACCTTTAGTACAATCCCAACACTGGGGAACGTTGTCGCTTAAGACCATGAAGTTATTTGATACGTGGTGGGAAATTAATATGAGTAAATATATGTAAACAATTGCAGTAATATCATGAAAGAGAACAAAGACAACATTGATAATAATATGAAGTAATAATGATAAACATATTGTACAGCGGGTGGGAAAACATCCTTAGCATCACCCACCTACCCACCAACTCAGCCCCATGACACCCACTGACATGAGCCCCTGAACACCGTTGGTCCCATCAGGGCAGGCGTCGACATTACTCCCGACGCCCACTGTACATAAACATATACACATATGCACACATACATACACATGCATATACTCACAAATACACACATAATACAGACACACACATAGATAAACATATATACAACTCAAAAACTGCAGTGAGAGTAATAATGTTGCAGAAAAAAGTTACATTGTAAATAGTAAAGATTATGCGATAATGGTCAGCCCAAAGCCGAGGGAATGATATTCCCCCCCGGCTTTGGGACAGCCTAACATACAAGTTAAATGTGAACATTATAAATTGACATTGCTATGGGCTGAGAAACTCGGGAAATATATTGATTTTCTGAGACATGGGGCTGGTTAATTAAATAGTCACACATATCACGATACATTAGGTGAGAGGGTCTAAAGTGGTCAATTAAGGGACAATACATGACATAATGTAAGATTGTGCGAGAATCGGGAGCTTGACAGAGTTTGCACATGGTCTGGTGGAGTCTGTGGTCTGTGAAGTGTGAATGGAAGGAGAGATATGGTTTCTTGGAGGTAAAGAAGTTTATAAACGAGTCATTACTGTGAAGTTGGGAACGGAAGGACTGGAACAAGTTAGATGAAGTGGTAGATAATACAGTCATGTGTCCAGGAAATAAAGATTGTTGATTAGAGCAGATTTCCATGGGCGTGTTGGTGAAGGAAAAAGGAATATTTGAGGGACCCTAGCTGTGATGTAGTCAGAAAATTGGATATAAATGAGTCCTTTAAATATTGCCACGAAACGCCACCCATAGGAAAGTAGGTTATTTCGTGGCATGGTCAGGAGAAATCAGAAGCCTCCAATTTTCATACACGATCACAGGGTCCTTAAATGAGGAAGTGAGAGTAAGAATTAAATAGGCATATGATGAGATGAAGAAAGAGGCATATTTGATAAGATGTTGTGTTGAAGAAGTTAGATAAATGTGGACAAAGAAAAAAGAGCAACCGAAAAAGTTCTGTAATTAAATTGTCTACTGTAATGAAAATAAATAAATAAATAAATAACCAAATAAAGTAATGCGTCTCAATCCTTCCCACTACTCCTACCAAACAGTATAGTTACTCCGGCCAATAAATAATAATTAGTTTGGACTCTCAACTCATCCACATCCTAGCTTACACAATTAAGAAAAAAAAAAAAAAAAAATAGCAACATACTTCCTCACTACGCTGCAGCCCCACATTATGTAATTATATTTGTTTTGACACGTAGCCTACTGTTTGGATTCTCATTATCACCAGTTTGTTAAAGAAGGTTACGGCATGGTGAATAAAATCTCGATAGTGATAAAATGCAGATGGATAGTGATAAATAATATCTCCAAAAGGCACCGTGGTTAATTAATTTGTCTAAAGTCTAAACCATATACTTCCATGGTAAAGTCCAGTGGTTCTCAAACTGTTCCATTGAACCCCAGGGTATTTTCAATAATCTCGTGGCCCCCTTTCTTTAAAGCAGCGACCACATGAATTATGAAACAAAATAAGTAAGACTAATTATGGAGCATATTAAATTATAGTTCAGTGAAGCTCAAAAATTGTGTGTTTCTTGGAGACAATTCACTCACATGTTTCGTGACATTCACATGATATCCCAATTTCAACAAGCCACAGAGACTTAGATCATTCGGTCCACCGTGCAGTCACTGCTTGCAAAGCGATCCAACACAGACAGGTACTGAACACGTCAGTTCATTAGCAGCTGCGCCTCTCTCACAGAGAGGGACTGTCACTGGACCTATGATCTCTTAAGACTTAAATTATCCATTAAAAATAAAGAGAAATACCACCATAGTTTGTAAATATTAAAAATATGGTCGTGATGAATTAAACACTAGTATGATAATTCTTCTGCCAAGTCAGAATAAGTAATATCGGTACTCGTTTTCTTTGATTAATATATCCAACATTTTCAGGAAACGTATAATTCATAATACCCCGCCGTGGCCCCCCTAAATTCTTGCCGTGGCCCCCTTATAGTCTAAACTCTAATTAAGACTCTGCAGAACCATAGAGTTATAATACCTCCATGGTCTAAACTTCCATACTGTTTTGGCAGAAACTTGGCATTAGATGTACAGTCAGGGTATTTATTTATTCTATTTATTGTTATTTGCCAATTATTAATTATTTTATTTACTACTTTTCTGGAAGAGCGGCCCTCTGCGGGACCTATAACTTGGAAATTGTGCCAAAACTCTTGACGACCATATTGTTAGTATATGACGTCACTAATGTGTTGCCAAGTTTGGGGAATTTTCCCTAGACATGGAGAATTAGAGGTATCAATGGGGATATTATATAACGATTGTTCAAGAGTAAATAGAGACAGTTCTATCAAACGAAATGTGCGTATCAGTAAAATGTGCGATTATCTTCAAGAATTTTTGAGGTAAAAAGGAAAATTCTGATGTTGAAGTTGGGGGAATTTAGTCAATGAGACCTGGCAACACTGAGTGACTGGTGTCGTCTGTTGTCATGGCCTGGTGATTGACTCTCTTATCTATTTTAAAGTGTTTCCAGCCTTGTCATGCTACCCACACCTCAACACTGACCTCGGAGAACTCATGGAGGCCACAGTTACCGGGTGTTACCACTAATTTAGCCAAAAGTAAGTGATAAATGTATATATAAAGGGTGGGAATGTAGAGAATGGAGGAACCAATGGGAACGAGAGGAACGAGACCGATGACGGAGTACTATAACGTAATTCAGGAAAAAAAATGAAAAAAATATAATTATACAGTGGTTAAGGAGCTCAGAGGTACGGATGATGGACAAGAAAATAGAGGAAGATAGAAAATGGAAGAATTATAATGTTAAAATGTCGTAGAGTGATAGATATGGGACGTGTACTGTTTGTGTGTGTGTGTGTTTTGGGTCGTATGCAAGAACATTCATGGTGTATACGATGGCGTGGTACCGATACGAAGGCTCTGTTGTTAAGCTATGGAGTCATCGTACCAGCATCATGCCATCGTATACACCGCGCAAATGTTCTTGAGTATGATCTTGTTTTGTGATGTGGCCATGATGGTGCAAGTCTCGTTGTTTATGTGTGTGTGTGTGTGTGTTTGGATGACAGATGTGTGACAGGCTTAGCTTATTACCAGGCAGGTGTGAGGGCAAATGCGTGTGTGTGTGTGTGTGTGCATTGTAGTTTTTTATTCTGTTTATTTTATTTTATTTTTTTTGGCAGGTATTTGTGCAGTGGTGGTTGCTTGACAGGTTTGTTGTTGGTGGAGATGTTTGACTGACAGATGTGTGGCTGCTGGTATATATGAAAAAAATAAAAGGTGTGGTTCATGGTTAT
Source organism: Petrolisthes cinctipes (assembly GCA_033782935.1). NCBI lineage: Eukaryota > Metazoa > Arthropoda > Malacostraca > Decapoda > Porcellanidae > Petrolisthes > Petrolisthes cinctipes. The sequence continues at coordinate 66,036 of JAWQEG010000232.1, forward strand.
TGGCAGATGTGTATAGTATGGTAGAGAGGTTCAACAGGTGTGTGGTTGGTAGGTATATATGTGGTAGCAGGTGTGGATTACAAGGAAAGTGATTGAGACAGGGAGGGTTGGCAGGGAGGCAAGCACACAAGCAAGTAGGGGTAGGACAGATATCAGAAGCAGAATATCTTATCAGACAAACAATGAGTAAGATACTGAAGACCTCTCTGACTCTGGTGGTGGTGGTTATCAGTTAGGTAGCTGCTGGAGCTGGACTCTAGTTTATGCTTGCTGGTCATTTGTGGTCCTTCTTGTACTCCTACTAAGAGAGGTAATTAATTATTGATTGCCCCTACATCCCTATCTCCCTTTCTGTGTTTGTATATTTGAGAAATGCAGAAAAACCTTCTAGTTTTTGAAAGACATGTGGATCTGTGCAGAGAGTATGCGTCTTGTACATGGGAAATATTTGTTTTATTAGTAGGTAGATTTTTCTGTTAATAGTTACTGTTTACAGTAACGGGTACTCTTATTTTTTATCTGGTCAGTGCTGACTTTGTCTAGCTTTATAGTCATTGTGTGTTGAATGGATCCATGTTTGATATTGACATCCTTTCACTTGTGTATGTTATTTATTTTTCCCCTCACAGCTCGCCTTGCTCTTGTAACTCATTTCAACACAGCACGCATGGCAAAGTTACCCTTCTTGCATCACTAAAACACACAGACATCTTGACTTTTTCTATAGGACAGTATCCCTAATCAAAAGTTATGCCCCTGGCCACACAACCAACTCTCAACACACCAAACTCTCAAAGCTTTCATTGCAATGCTGCCTCTTGCTAACCTCACTGGACAATTCCACTACCTACCACGCTGCTGTAACCTTCTCCAAGCTTATGCACATTGCTTATGCACCAACTCTCACAGCAGACCTACATCATGGATCATTGTGGGATGCTGGCCTAAGAACCATGATACCAGCAGTCAATTGGGTACTCAACATTATAAATCGTGAAGAGCAACCACAACAACAACAACAACAGCCACAGCAGTTACAGGTTAGCACCAACACACACACACGTACACACGCACATGTACATGCACTTGCACACGCACACGTAGTCACATAGTTCCCCACCCATCCCCCTCACCTTCCCACTAACCTTGATACATTATTTCTTTACACCTTTGCTAGGCCTTAACTATGAGTGGGCGAGACGGCAGCCCCAAAATCTCCTTATCCATGCTGAAAGGGCGGTCATCCAATCAGAGCGTCCCTTCCATTAGCTACAGGTTCAACCCGTCGGATGAGAACATCAGGCAGATCTCTGACCCTGAGGAAGGTGCGTTCTTTACTCTGCCATAAAATAGAAAGTATCACAGGAATGAACTGCATAAATTACCTATGGGCCACTAAGACATGAACTGGTGGTGCAACAGCACCGCCAATATAAACGATGGCAGTCACAACTTTTTTTTATGTCATGTAGCCCAATATTAACCTCTTATCCTTGTCCACAGAGGAAGAGGACTTGGCAGGGGAGGGAAGCTTGGGACTAGGTCTGGAAGCTGATTCTGTGGCAGTCTTACGTCCTGAGTCCCTCCGAGACCCATCACCAGTAAAGGAGTACCTCAGTAGGTCCTTTGGTAAGCGATCCTCAAGTCTCGACAGCAACAGCGGCCCACTGGTGGAACCAAGCCCACCTCAGAAGACCCCAGAGACTGGTAGTTTGTTATCACGTATCACAAAGAACTTTGAGGAAAAGATTAATGAAATAAGGAAGGAAAAGTATGGAAAGGGGGAAAAGGACAAATTAGGACTGAGTGCAGAGGGATCGGTAGAAAGTGATGGAGGAGGGTCTGCCTGTGGGGACAGATCCCCTTCTTCAACAAGGGAGAAGAAAGTGGTGGATGTGGCACAGAGGATGGTTGAGGAAGAGAAAGTTAGTTTGAGGGTGGAGATGACTGGTTCTCCATCAAAGACGGCAAAGACCACTTTAGTGCAGGACATCACTGAACACACCAGCAAGTTCAAGTCCGAGCTGGGAAGCATCCGACCCAAACTCTCAGAACTGCGGAACAGGAGAAGCAGCCAAAGAGAGAGTGGAAAGGGTGGGAAGGAGGGGACCAAGAGCAAGCCATCTGTTTTTACCTCTCTTTTAGGCCGTGATGAGGGTCTGGGGGAGGATATGTTGCTGGAGTGTGATGAGGCAGAGGTGGACAGAGCAGTGGAGGCACAAGAGGATGCATGTGTCTTCAGTGAGGATTTCTCTCTTACAGAGGATGATCCCAAAACCACAGAAAGGGACCTCCCAGATCACATCAAAGCCCCAACCCCAAAATCCTCCCCAAAACGTCTAGTCCCTCAGCAGGATCAACCATCAGTCTCTGAACACCCTAAGAACCTAACACTGAGAGACCAGGCAGCTGAGCTTCTCATGAAACTTCCAATTTCCATGTCTTCAATGTATCAGCTATGTATTGTAGTTTTCTTGCTGGCATTTGTGCTGCCGATCCCATCCTTCCTTGCTGGTTTGATGATAGGGGTGCTTGTATCTGGTGCAGTCTTCTTCTGTCTCCTACACCTACTTCTACCTCCCACTCCAGACCAGACCTTCCCAGTTGATGATGGACCTGTTTTCCTCACTCTGCCAGCATATGAAGATAAGCAGCTTAATAAGGTTGGTACACTTGGAGGAAGCTGTGGTCATTTTGCTGCATTTCATAACATGCTCTCCCCATTTGAGATAGGAAAGTGTTATTCCTCTGCTTTCTTTAGAAGAGTTTTTATTATATATTTTCAGTGAGGCTGCTAGTTATTCAAAAGGAACCATTTAAATCCCTGCCTATGGGTATCTGAATTGTGTGGCTAATGTATTCTTACTGAGATAATATGCACTACATTAGGTCAGAAAGTGTAATATTAACTACTGTTTATAATTGGCTAATGATAAATTTTTAGTATAAATCTTTCTTTTCAAGACATGTATTAGTGCAAAAAAGAGTTGGCTATCCCAATTCTTTGGTATTATCAGTTGATGTAGCAAATATGATGGTTTGTACTTTAAAAAACACCTTGTACTGTATAATATGATAAGAATATAACTAGGTATGCACTCCTCTGTTGATCTTCTTGTATATCCTGCCTCCACAACATCAGGGTTGGGTGAACGAGTTGGAGGGGGAATACAGCCCGGACTCCTACCATGTGTCCCACACACACTCTGTCTTCATTCGTCTTCAGGGTTCCAAGCTGAAAATAGATCATCCGAGAGGTACAGTAGGCCTATATCTTGACACTTTTGAAGTTCTACCTAGGTTGTATTATGAAGCAAGTCATGGCCTATTCTACCAATCCAGGCAATTGACATTGTATGCAGTACTACTATGTTGGCCAATTTTGACACTAAACAATTGAATTAGTAGCCCTTGGATCTGCACATTGTGGACATTTTGCATCAGTTAAGCATCAGAGTTTTTAGTATATTTTTTAATAGATCTGTGAGATCACAGTATTTTTCCTTTAGAGCCGTGAACAGCAATTATCGTCCATAACATATATATTTTTTATTTTTTTATTTAATTTTCAATCCATGGTATTTCAGCATATTGAACAAGTAACAAATAGCAGACTCCATGAAATTCAGCTTGATGTTGGTGCTATAACTCTGTGCCACCAGAGTAGATTTCCCTAAAATATATGCAGCCAATTTGTTACTTAATACTGTAATGGAGTCGAGTAAGAAGGCATGTTTTTTTCCAACTCAGATCTTCCATTCAACCAGATACAACCATTTAATCTTTCAGGTAAGGTGCCCAAACATGTACGTCACAAAGAGGAAATCCGCAACACAGGATTCACTCAACATCGAGAGTACGACATCGCTGGATGTCAGGTCCTACTACTGCCACGCAACCTTCCTCGCAGATGGTAATGCATTCATTGTTTGTTGATATATGTATTGTTAATATAATAGCTGGATTCATAAGCTAGCAGGGTTGCCACCACTGGAAATGTAAGGCTGCTCTCCATTAAATGACTGCTTAGGTAACCCAGCTAAGTTCAATAATTTTGTGTTTCATTCATTTATTTTACAAACCCATGTGCTATGGTTACAGGTTGTGGAGCCGGAAATACCCGATCTGCATACGGCTGCAGGTTGGGTCAAAGGAGAGTTCCCCTTCACCTGTGTCTATCGCCTCCACCCCCACCGGATCTGCACAAGGCAGCCCCTCCCACTATCCCAACCTTGGTCAGTCTTGCTTACATATTTGTGCTGTTTTGAATTATTTTTTGGAGCTATTGCAAACTCATGCTGCATAGAACACATTGTTTTCAATACAGTATACATAATCTGTACTTTAATATGTTAAGGTTATGTGTAAAGGGAAACAATTTTATAAGTACATATATTTAACATACTGTAAGGCGGTATTGACGGTTTTATTATCGACGGCCATCTTAAGAACGTAACCCCCGTCAATAACGATGGAGCAATGTTCAGTCTTAGCATGGAGTAAGCATCCACACACTCCCAGCCAACTCAGACATGTGGCACCATCAGTACCATGGATACAAGGAGTGAAGCAGGGCAAGACTCGTCAACCTGAGTCGAATCAGTTACTTGAGCCAGCGAGAAGGTGGAGGGAAGACAGTGTTTCACTGATTCAACTCAGGTTGATGAGTCTTGCCCTGCTTCATCCCTGGTTGCGATGGTGCCACATGTCGGGTTTGGCTGGGAGTGGGTGGATACTTGTTCCAGGCCGAGATTATACATTGTCATTTTTGCCTCAGACCTTGGTCGGCAGGGCAGCTCAGAAAGTGGTGAAGGCAACTGGAGTTTGGACAACAATAAGTCATCTGGAGAAGATGACTTAATGACCTCATCCCTTGACATGGGGTCATTTGAGCAAGTAACGAGGGACATGTGCCAGGAGACCTCACTCATCATCTTTGCCCGCTCTGACCGTGAAAAGGATGACTGGTATGTGATTTATATGGAAAGTAGTTGTGTGCTGGTAGCAGTTGGGTTGTTCCATTGGGGTTTTCCCATAGGGCCACATTAAATGGATATGTTATTGCTAGCAAGTGTAGTTGTGTGCAGTACAGTCTTCCATGATATGTTTAATGGTGTTGGATGCTGTGTTGCATCCTGGATAGTTGTGGAAATTGATTGTCAGAAGGAAAAAAAACTACAGTAAAGTCTCCCATCCCACTAATTATCAGTACTTTAAAATTACCGTTGGATGCAGAATTTAAAAGCAATGGGAAAATATTTAATTGGTATTAGGACCTTTTACCAAGAGACATTTTACCATGCCAGTTTTGTAGAAGGTTAGTAAAACATCATATGATACTAATAACATAATATTAATAACATTAAACAAACCTTGAGAACATTTGTAAAAGCGATTAATTTGATAGATAGGGTGATAGTGGCGCAAATCTTTGTTACTGCCCTCACGCTCCTCTGTTGGTTCACGTTTCCTCTGTTGCCTCACGCTCCTCTCTTGCCTCACGCTCCTCTCTTGCCTCAAAGCCGATGGAATCACTGATGGTGGCATAAAGATCTTCTAAATCTAGCCGATCTTCATCCTTTTGTTTCTTTATAAGGTAGCGTGTCAGAAGGGCTTGATGACGGTCATTAACCTTTCTTTTTTTTGGCTCATCCACTATGAGGTGAGGCTAAAGTGGTTCCAATCATGCCTGATACATGCCACTGAAATATCATTCCAGCTTGACGAATATTGAAAAGTTTCCAAAATTCCTTCAATGTGAGTAGCGAGTAGTGACGGTGGTGTGTGAGGTAGAGGTTGGTGACGAGGTGCGGGGAGAGGTGGTGGGTGAAGTAGTGAGGTTGCCAGATTTTTCCGTTCACTTTCACTTGTTACAGTCGCTTCAATTTCCTTCAGTTCCACTTATGAATCAGTTTCTCTGTTAATTTTATCATGAAATTGCTTGTAAAATTGAAGTTCCAACCATGATGCGTCAGTACAAGCACGTAAGATGCGTGTTCTTTATCATGAGACTTTGAAATGCATGAGCTGCGAGACTTTACTGTGCTGTGTAGCAGTTAGCCAATACAGTATTATGAGCCCTTTTCCTCCTCATCAGGTTCCGTCGTTTGGTGGCTGCATCCCAGCTGAGCAGTACCCCACGCCCTCCCCAGTCCTCCCCTAGCCACCACAAGGCTTCTACTGCCGCCGCCTCCTCCCTCGACACAGGTGACACCATACTGCTGGAGGGTATTCCGGAGATGGGCTCTGTCACCCCAGGAAAAGAGCAGGTCAGTCTGGACATCACAGATTCACTGAAGGCTGATGATAAGATATGGCATAGATGATTGATTGTAAGGAGGGTGTAAATATTTAATGAATTGAAAATACTGATACCCCCCAAACTGGGCCACAAAGAAGGCCACCTACAGTTTACTATTGTTATTGCATCTTGGCAGCAATTGGGGATTTATTTATTCTTGTATAATTGTTTTATTTTGCATTTTCAGAAGATTCACTGGAGTTCTATGACTGGTATTAGCTTCACCAGTCATATTGTTAGTAATTCTTCTTTGGTATGAAATATTCTGATAATTGTTTGGGGGTTCCAGAAATTCTTCTCGGTGTATTTTTCTTTATGAATAATTTCTGTACAGTATTATGAAATCTGTCACCTTTCAGATTACTGCTAGTTCTGTTCTCTTTGCAGGATCTAATAATTTTGTATGACTATATTCTAAAATTGTTTCCCTTTAGTTTCTCTTAAAATAAACTGTTCCTGATTAGGGTGCCATCTTGCAATGTCTTCTCATAATTTTTATATTTTATTTTATGCAACTTTTGAGTGATATTATTGCTTGTCTTTTCAGTTGTTCCTGATTTTTTAAAATCCTTTGGGGAGGTGTTTTACAAGTGAACATGTTGCTATATAATACACTCTTTCATGTTTTTGATATTCTGTATATGCACTTTCGGTGTAGGTGTTGTGTGTGCGATTGTAATTATAAAGGTTCCATTTCTGGAACTGATATATGTGTGCTGTAGCTTTTCCTTACATAAGGCTCTGGCAGTTCACCTAAACCAGGGCAATTTATATAGAACACCAAAGAAGTATTCCTATGATGACGAGGTACATAATACAGACTGTGGTACCTGAAATCTGACCAAGACTCATGTCAATTCCACTAAAGTAACATAATTATGTTTGATGGTACATATCCACATCTATCTTGCCCATCATATGAATACTTTTGTGGGTCCAATCATCATCATCAATACCTCATTTATTCCTTATCAAGGAGTGGGAGGCTCTAGCTCCAGGGGTGGAAATATTTAAATCAGAATGAAAGGAGGAGGGAAAAAAATACCCAGTAAAATGGGTTACACTCATTCACTTCCAATTCCATGAAATTCTCAGTTTCCCTTCACAAAAGTAATTTCTACTAACTTTGGTGCCAGGAGTCATTCCATGGGCTATCAAGTTCAAACCTATTTGCCATCCCAAATATGCACACCAACTAGCAAATCTCCTCCACTATGCACCAGTTCTATTGCTTCATTCATTCTTATTCCACACATTTTTACACATTCACTCACCATATCATACCACATTCTTCTAGGTCTTCCCCTTCTTTTTTGCCCATAAAATTGACTCTCATGCACATTTTTCACTACTGTACTATTGTATTATTAATTTTTTCCACATACCATCTGAGAACAATTAACATGCTACCATACACTATACCAACTATGATTAAAAGACTACTACATATGTGGTTGTGACAGTCACTCAGCTCTCCCTTATATTTATAAAGGTGTTCAATAGTTGCTTTTCGCCAGACCTCACGTATATCACTACTGTAGTATTATAACATACTGTACTGAATTTCCATGGAAATTTAAATGTTTCTTGATTTTAATTGATTGATTATTACTTGTCATTTGTTTATATCCATGTCTTTTATTTTCTGTACTGTACCTTTTAATGCCAGTAGTGTTATCTGTCATTTCACGAGTTGTTCAGGTTGCAGAGAATATTTCTTTACCACACTTTGAAAACAACTAAGATCAAATAAAATCATAAAAACAAACACCATGATTCAAACTGTGACATTAGTTTGGAATCCAAGAGGTGGAAAAGAACTATTGTCTGCAAATTTGAAGCTACAATGGTTCCACAGGAAAGAGCACCTACGCCTCCAGAGATGAGTTTTGAGAGATACATGGCTCGGCTCCTGTACCAGCCTGGGATGAGGGGAACGGAAGGTGGCGATGGGACTCCTACTCCAGCCAATGTGGCCTGGATTAATGCTCTCGCAGGCAGGGTCTTCTATGACTTTCTGCGTAACCCATATTGGGCCAATAAGGTGGGTAGAGGAACAGGCTCAGAGGGAAGAGGAGGTAATTTTTTATAAAATGTGAAGAGAAAGAGTAGATATAGCAAGGTAGGATTAAATAGCAATAAAAAGGGAAGGTAGGTGAGGGCAATTGTTGGGATACAGTATAAAACTGAATATTTTTTCTGCTCAAGTACAGTTAAGAATTGGTAAGTAACAGTCCAACTGGTCCACAGGTACAAGAGCGAGTACAGCGTAAATTAAGCAAGCTACACGTGCCGTACTTCGTGGGTGAGGTGGTAGTTTGTGGTGTCAACATGGGATCAGCCACTCCACAACTGTGTGCTGTTGGGAGTCCTCAGGTGGACAACCGTGGCCTGTGGGTGGATCTAAAGGTGGAGTACTCAGGTAATTTCACCATGAGTCTAGAAACCAAGCTAGATCTGATGAAGCTCAAGCGTACCACAGGGTTGGACACAAGTAGTCATGGCTCTCACAGTGCCTCCTCACCCCCTAGTCCTGGGGAGCCTGCCAACTCTAGCACCAAAGTATATACTAGATCACCTTCCTCTGATGGCCTCCTACGTAACTTACACTTTGAAACTGATACTGATGACAGTGTGGAGTCATCAAGTGAGGAAGAGGGGGAGGAGGAAGGAGGTCTGGCAGCAGAGGCAGGGCTTCCTGTAGGGGGTAGTGGACCTACCTCTCGGAAGCTACTGAAGTTGGTAGATACAGTGGCAGCTTCAAGATACTTCCAGCAGGCTGCAGAGTGGAAGCTTCTCCAGCGTGCTCTGCAGGGGGTCAGTAATACCAGAATAGAGTTGAGTGTTGAGGTACGGAGGTTGGCTGGCACTCTGGCACTGAACGTACCCCCTCCGCCAGCTGATCGCTTGTGGTATGGTTTCCGTGGAAACCCTGAACTAGTGATGGTAGCCAGGCCGAGGCTGGGAGATCGCGTCCTCAACCTTCCATTCCTGGTGGAGTTCATACAGAAGCAGCTCAAAGTGATATTCGAGAAAGTGTTTGTGATCCCCAACATGGACGATATAGTGATTCCTATCATGTCGCCACTCCTTCCTGGCCAGACACAGCCTGTCAAACCCCCATGGGAGTCTATGGGGTATGGGGCAGCATCAACCACTGATTCTTCCCAGCCCGTGCCCATCAAGTCAGCCACCAGCACCGTGAGTATGATCACCCCAATCGTCAAGTTCACGCCCTCCTCGCACTAAATCACTCCACCACCCATATCACACTAACTCACTCCACCACCCTTCTCCTTGCCAGGTCACCCACCACCCTACTCCCCCTTTACCACTAATACTAAGCATTAAAGGACCCCCACAAAGATTACATAGATTGAAACAGATCTGAAAACAGTGTACCAGATCTGATATATATAAACCATATTATTAAACCTGTATAGTATCTGAAAGCCTTCACTAACTACTGTACCATTGATTATCTCTGCAAGTAGCCTTGTGTTTGCCAGTATTACACTAATGTTTAAATATATGTGGGTGTGTGTAATGTGTATTATAGCTAATTAGTGTACTGTACACAGGAGATGAAGAACAGTTATATCCAGGGCCCAACTATATACCATTGCGTTTAGATTAAGCATGAGACAAGTGACTAAACCCTGTTCTTGTACATTAGCAAACATTATGTGATGTAGAAATATTTAGACAGTATATCACCATATGCATCATTAGAAGAAGAGCTTTTGTCGACAATGAGATTCCTCTACCATGTACATTTGTGATTACATTTCCTTGAGAATGTTGAAAGATATCTGTTGTCCCTACCTATTCTGTTTACAGTACTGTAATTATATATCCATTAATGAAGACAAAATACAGCTAAGGTATCCTATCAAAATCAAAGATCATGGTACAGAATATTTCCTTCATCCAAAGAATTTTATGCCGCACTTACAGACTGTAATCAGAGAGATCAGGAATGTCTGACATCCAGGACTTAGTAACGTCAGAGTGTGGTCAGTAACAAAATGTTGTCGATAAAGGCTCGTCTTCTAGTCCTCAACATTGCACAAGTCATTAACTGATTCACATATCATCTCTGTATAAAGTTGTAGAATGAAGATAGTTGTAGTGTGCTAGTTTTCCATCAATGTTGTAGCATAAGTGGGTGTCTGTATTTTACAAACCAGCGATGCAAGTTTTCTCCTTCCCCTACTGTCAAACAAGGGTGGGCGATGATATGCACAATGTAAGTTATACATATCTATCATTTATGCATATATCCATTATTAGTGATAATTGATGCATCAGAAGGAAATTGTAGTATACTATCATAAGCTACTGTATAGTTGAAGACATTCTCCACCATCATTGCCATTACTGTAAATATCTATGCATGTCACATATTTTTTAGCCAGAGCCTCCTCTTTCATCACATTGCTTTTTGCCTCAACTTTCTGAGAGATAACCAATAGCCATTGACACAGTTGTAGATGAGCACTAGATATGGTAGGGCTACCCACCTTTTTCATGAAATGCCTCCCTCACAGTCACCTCCCACTTAACAACAGTCCTCCTCCCCATCTCCTCCCTCTTCACAACAACCCCCCTTTCCATCACCTGCTTCTTTACAACAGTCCCCTTCTCCCTCACCTCCAACCTCACAACAGTTCTCTTCATCACCTCCTACTTCACAACAACCTCTTTTCCATTGTTACTGGACTTATTAAAACCACTAAATATGCTGGTAGAGAGTGTCAACAAACAAATACCGGTACTTATGATTCACTACACTCCAGAGCTTGTCAGTGACTGTATCACACTGTTCACTCATTTACATTGTTGTTTTCTTTTTCTGTGGAGTGGGGTGACCTTAACTCCTGTGGCTGAAACAGCAGGAGACAGGCAATTATTTTTGTTTTTTGTTAATGGACAACATCTTAACTATGCTGCACTGGTTAAATACCAATTTTTCATGTGTGGTAACCCCTATACCTTTGTGGACTGTCTTTTCTTTCCTATAAAGTACATTAAATTGTTTTCAAGTACAAAAGCTCAAGGTCACCTCACTCAATGGTAATTATCCACACTAATGTCTTGGTTACGAACACGGTAGATATCCAAATCTCTTTACATATATACAGTACAATACCTTCAATACCATAAAGTTTCACGTACATGTCGTCCACACATTCCCACTCCATATAGTAGTTACTCCTTTGCTTGACTCCAGACCAGACTAGAGCCTGTGAGCACTTTTCTGTAGTCTATCTGTGCTTCATCCGAGACCCGCTTGCAGCTTCTTAATTTACAGCAATTTGGCAGTAGATGGGGAGGTGCATTTGATACTGAGGGGCACAAGAGCAAGTAGATGTAGGCAAGATGTTATTTTTGCACTGTCACTCAATGAATTAGCCATGAATAGAAGCCTTTAGCAAATTGCTGTTTCTGAACTTGCCATTCTTGGGGTTGTGAATGTAACAAAATGTGTTATTCATGATGCAGGGAATATTTTTTATGATGATGAAACACTATTTTGTTTATATTCTTAGAGCTTATAGCCTATTTAAACCATGACTTAGGATTGTATGATGATGGCTCTGGTAGACTAGCTTGGGAGAAATATTTAGATTCATGGTACTTTTGTCTTTGTCCAGGTTTGCTTTTAACTGAATAAGAATTCCTTGTTTGTTTATAGCCACTTTGTGTTGTCAGTGTCGGAATTTACTGGGTAATTATTTCAAAGAGTTCTATTGAATGGAGCCATAGCATTGACAGTTTTACAGAATTTGCAGTCAGTGTGTAACATACCCAAGACTTACACTGACATCTCCTCTTAAGAATCATGAATGAGGAAAGGTACAGTATAGATTTAATAACAAGATATACTGTAAACCCAAAAAAGATATAAAGTGAGTATGGCTGAAAAATGTGGAAACTTGGATGTGCATACAGTATTTGCAGCAATTTTGAAGGAGAGGCTTACACTGTGAGAACTTCATGAACTGATTTTCAGTTCTATAGCTGGTTTAAAGGTAAGGTCCTTTCTGGTGGAATAAAAGTTACTGTTTGCTCCAAAGTGTGCCAAGCAACAGAATTGCAGCTTTAGTGGTCAGTTTTGTGACATAGCTTGGAGGAATCAATAACCTCCAAAATTCAACAACCTTTTACTCCCCATTATTGTATGCAGAGCTTATGCAAGTGCCCAGATGATTGTGTATATTTCCCCAAGGTGTATGAAATTTAAAATTGTATGATTTACAACTTGTTCTGTACACGCAAACTGAAATGTATAATGCTGGAAGTGAAAAAAAGTAATCCAGTCCATCATCATTTGCTGTTGAATTTCATGTAAGGTTATATATTTCCTCCTTGTACTCTCTATGTATGTGGAATTTTTTTTAGGCAAATTCAAGTTTTTTTTTTTTTTTTTTTATAATATAAAATTAAATACTATGTGCAAATTAGAGTTAATATGAAAATTATGAACCCCCAATCTTGATGACTTTCATCACTGCTGCTTCTTCACGTCCTTAGACTTAATGTGAAGGTTTCTGAAAATGAATGTCTTATCAACTGACCAAGTTACCCTGTATGATGATGCCCTAGATAATCAGGCAGACAAAGCTAGTTCTCAGTGTTGGTTGTCAGGTCATTGATCTTAGGAAGGCCTATGCATGTCTTAGCTAATGCACAGAAGCAATGAGTTAGCTGAGTATTATGAATTAAGGGGATAGTATACTTTTGGTACATTGGAGTGTGTTGATTTTTCCAAATCATGCCAGGAAACAGGACAAGATTAACAAAAATACTGAAATAGTTTGAAAGAATCAGTTGCTCCAGATTACCAATTGTGTGCTACTCCCTTAAGTAGTTACAAAACTGTACTTGTTAATTTCATAGGAGGCACTCTATTTTCTGCTTGCATTTATGGAAGATATACAGTTGTAATTTCTTGCCAAGTAGAGTATAATTTATTATAGATTTAGAAATGCACAGAGGAAATTGCTTGGTTGAATTGGCATTGCTGTAATATATTACTCAGCATACGAACTGTGATTTTCTTTTATGTACAGTTGTGGACAGAAACTTGTCAACTATTTTTGTGTCAAGTAGGCTATAGAATAATCACAGGTCAGTGAGGTGGTATTCTTCTCATGTGTTATTAGTGTTTAAATTGACACACATAATGGAAAGAGAGGAAAATTATCAAGCATAATAGTACTTCCATTGATAAAGAATTTTAGCTGCAGGCTGTGAAGAAAACTTATAGTCCACAACTTTTGCCATGAACTAAGTTGCTGCTCAGTAGGTAGACTGATGGATGTATTTTGCTTAAGGTATGAGTATTTGTTTTCTCATTTACAAAACCTCATCTTGTATTTCTTTCTTTCATTTGTCATATACTGTATGTAAAGAATAAATTACAAGTTACCGTAAATAAGGTATGACACAGTAGTGTAGTCCACATGTAACAGTGTTATTTGTTGGTATCTTTTGAGGCAGGTAGATTTTTAGCTTTTGTGGGATATGTATGTGTAAACTGAAGTAGATAGATAATACTATATAAAACACCACTGTCAGGTTATTTTGTGTAAAGATTATATTTGGTTTATACAAGTGTTAACATTTGTGGGAAAGTTTTAATTTGCAAAACATTAATACAAAAAAATGATTTTGTTAAAAAAAACTAATTTGTTGATAACAGTACAAGGCATTCTATTTTCTGCTTGTATTTGTATACTATATTCTTGTCCACCACCTACCTCAGGATGGGGCAGGATCACTCAGTTGGATATGAGTCTGGCACGCCATCAAATCAGTTTTGTGCATGATGTGACTTGCAGAGGATGGGAGTAAGCCAAGGCTTCCCTGGTAGGCATTTCAGTAATGTTGGGGTTTCCTATCAAGCATTTCTGTTTTGTGTCTCAGAACTTCCATTGACAGTATCACTTGAATTTACGCATGCATGCACACAGCGAATACTGCCATTGTGCCATCAATCCATCCTAAGTGTTGGCACTTGTCCCACTTCTGGGAGCACCCCTTCTTGGGAATGTCCATGGCAGATGCCACACAGAACAAGGTATTTTACTGTAGGGGTTACTAACCCTGTGCAAAGGGGCCATTCCTTACTCACCATAGTGTGACTGGGTGGTGAGGTCATTGAACCCACTCTCCAGTGCAGGTTTTGTGTAGATGTGTAATATGTTGTGATGTGAAGACAGGTATTGATATTCATTTAAAAAAACATGCACAGTACCACAAACACACCATATATTACGCTTGTATGCATGCATATAATTGTACACTGAGGCTTTGTTTTCTTCAAGGTCCACTTCTCTAAGGCTATACAATATATTATGTAGCTGTGTTTAAGCTTTTTTCTTCAGTGCAGTGGGTATGTAAAGGTTTTGATATTCTGAGAGTAGGTTTTGTATTGTAATACTATTTAATCTTTTTTTTATTATATAATTATTGTAAGAGGAAGTGCAGGGTTGTAGGTGTAGAGGGAAAGTAGAATGTATATTCCTTGTAAAGACTGGTGGAAAGTCTAATATTAATTGTGAAAGAATTCAGTAAATTCTGGCTAACTGAAAGGCATGAAGAGGGTTAAGATATATTTGTTTTGTGTGTGTGTATGAATTGGAGACTCTAAATTCTTAAGATTGCATCATAAAGCAGACCACCAAAATTGATATAGTCTGTGTTTTGGAGCTGTGTTAGGGATTCAGTAGGCTTCAGATTGCCAATATAAATTTATCATATTATAACAGGTGTTTGTGAACTATAATATTTAAAGATTTAGCACATTATATGAATTTTTTTGATCTACAGTAAGATGTTTGGTCATTTTTTCATGTGATAATTAAGATTTTGAAAAAATATTGATGAGGAAAAAATTGAATTTCTAAAGGAATAGTTATAAGAAAAGCAATACGTAATTGGCAGTCTAGTGTTTTCTTGGGCAGATAAGAGTTAGAACTTTGAATAATCATTCCTTTGCCAAGTAGGGCTAAGATTAATGTATGATAAAGGTAAAGAGAAATTTTGCTCAGAATTTCAGCACAGACTTTGTAAAAGAGATTTGAGAATCAGATATCTGGAGCTTGGAGGCTGTTGATTCCTCCAAATTGTGATAGAAAATAGGCATCTGCATTGTACTGAAAGGAGTCTGTATTTTGACACAGTTTGAAGGAATTCATACCCTCCATTTCACTGCCTTCTTATTTGTTGTAAGGATCTAGTATTGTGATTTTCTTTCGTCTCCTGCCGTGACTTTGCTGCCTGGATGTGCTGTGCTAACGTTTCTGTGATTTAATATCATAACTACCTAGTTCAGTTTTTAGAGAGGAGTAGAATGATTAACTAATATATAATGGACTGAATGTGGTAAGTGGAACTAGAACTGTACTGTAGATGGTATAAAGACCACGAGACATATCAAAGAAAACTAGGTACTGCATTACATGGTTGAAAAATGTTTGGAAAGTAGAAAGGCTGAGTGTGGGAAGTAGAAAGAAGAGATGGGTGTGATTGAAAGGCCGTGGGAAAGGAAAAAGATAAAAGAATGAAAGTGTTTGCATGTGTTTGCATGTAGAAAATTAGAAGACACTAAGTGTGGTAAATTGAATAAGTCAAAAGTGATATATACTGTAGCTTGATAAGGATAAGAGAAAATGACAGAGTACAGCATGACCAAATTCTTTAGTCTTATGTACACATATGTGCAGTCAGTGTGTAGACCTGACAATCAGAAAAGACTGTGGTTATTAATACAGCTTGTACTAAAGTAAGTGCATAATTGTTATAAGCATCAGCAAGACTACTGCTTCTCAACCCTCTTTTCACTTCCATGCTTACACTCCTGCCCTTCATGATTCTCTCCTCATATCCACCCATTCTCATTTTCTGTCAGCAGTGCACGTAACCAATCTTGACTCAGTAGGATCTCCTTTGCACTTTCGTTTTAAGTCGGCAGATCACAGAAGCAGTTAGCCTTTAGCCAGTGGTATGTTTTGTAATTCTCGTTTCCACTACAGCTGTACTGTAATTTCAAGCAATATTATTCATCAAAGGTCAAAGCATAAGCACTAATAGGGTAAAATAATCTCACATAGCCCTCTTGTGGCCAGTAGTGTCTTCTTTCAGATTAGCACCAGCTTTAATTTGCTCAGCCAAGTAGAGAAACCACAGGCCCTCAGAAGGGGTAATTACACGTGCAATATTTTCATAATCTGAACGGCCTCTGTACTATTATCAATATGTAGCCTACACTATTATTTACCAATAGTTTCACAGTCATTATATGTTGTACTTAGTGTTTTGTATTTCCCTGGTATTTTAGTGTGTGTGTGTGTGTGTGTGTATATTGTATAATTATGTAATGGTGGTGGTTTGTGTGTGCATGCATGGTAGAGCTTCTGTATGTATTTTTTACAATGTGAAGGCAACCTGTCCATTAGTTAGTAGGTATTTGCAGTGCATTAGCTCACAGTAACAAACAGGTTCTAATTTATGACTGACTGCTTGGAGGTCGCTCAAGAATATTCCAACTATAAGTTATAAATTATCTCTTACAAACTACTGATAGCCACATGTTCACTGCTAGACAGTCTTGAGCACACGAATAACCATTTGTTTGTTAGCTACTTGACAGTCATAGTGAAATGTCTTATTGTCTCTCATGGTAAATTCTGGGACCCGTAGAAGTTTGGGGAGTCTCAGTTACAGTACATCTTCTACTTGTTTGTGATATCTGAGTTTCATGGACTCTCTTAGATATTTTTCTCTGTTGGTGACACAGCACTGTATACAAGAACATTTGCAGTGTTGATGACGGTGTGGTGTGGTATCCTTACGATAACTCTGTTGTTTGCCTACAGAGTCATCTTACTGGTACCACACTGTCATCTACACCACCGATGTTCTTGCATACAGCCTAGAATCACATAGTTTACAATCAAATGTACAAGACTTTCAACCATGACTGTACACTGTCGTCATTCAAAAATTCCTGGACACTGTTACTGACGTCCTCATGGTAAAAATTGTTCCTCAAGTTATCATTAGCAGTGTTTCACAATCATCAGTTGTTTACTCAGTGTCCATGTCAGTGCTTAGTGTTGTTCCCTGAGCTGCAGTTATTGATGTCCATTTGTTGAGTTTGTATTGCAGAATTGATATTTTGGATATGCAGGTATTGTCCTTTTTAATCACTCCAATGTGATATTCCACTGTTTGTAAAGTCAGTGGACTGCACTGCACTATAGTTCTAATTTCTGTGATTGTTGCTTTAATGTGTTAACACTCCAATAATGTTACGGTATATTTATTGAGATTTTTGGAATATCAAATACCCGTATCTATTATTTATTATTAATATAAAAATATAGTTATTACATGAGCCAACCTGGAGGAAGAGTGGAGGTGAAGAATGGCCGTAATAAGATTTTGAAATGGACTGAATTACTGGAGTAAGTTTTTTAAATTGCTTCTCACAAATGCTGGAATTACATTGCATTTAATTGAATAATCATTATTAATTTCTATGCTGGTTTTTGCTCATTCTAAAAAAATATCTAAGGTAATTTTATACTTCTATGTATGGTATATTCTAATGTATATGAATACAGTATAGTAGTGATAAATTTTACTTTTGTATTTACCAGAACATTCCATTATAGTCAAGGGAACAGTGTCTTTTGCTCACTCAAAAAGAGAGGCTATGTCAGAGTTTAATTATTGTTGTGTGTTTTGTTTTGAAACCATAATAACTGCTTCAGAAGGGGGAATGTATGAAAAAAACTTTGTGTGCTGCCAATGAATGTGAAAGCAAAGTGTTTTGCATGTGTATAATGCATAAGTTTGTCTGGTTTCAATCATTCTCTGATTCTGTTCCTCTCCTGTTGTATTTTCTTCACTGTTCATTCATTATAACTTGATGTGATATGGTATCAGTTGCTTGTTACTAGAATGGTGTTATTTTCTTAATTAATATTGTGATATATACATGATAGCCAGGGAATTAGGTAGAGTGTGTTAACATCAGTGTGTAGGGGAAGAATGCCATGTACAGTACTGTGTTGAACTTGGTAGTAATACAGTACATTCTGTAGCTTGACCCACCATTAATTTGCATATAAACTTTATCACATTTGTATCAATATATTTCTTATGTAGGTCTTTTTATATATATATATATATATATAGTATTATACTATACTGTATATCACAATTTAGATATTTCTTATTCTGTGCGATTTTGTAAACTGGTTTTTATGTTATCCTACTCATGCACAGGTAATGCACCTGTTATATTGTAGGTCTGTAATACATTTTCCTGGGTGCTTTAGTTCTATGGTGCTTTGTACTTTCTTTGGGATAAAGTGTCACCTGTGAATTGAAGGTTATTGGTTCCTCCACCTTGTGCCAAAAAACTACTTACCTCAGAATTGGTCATAAGCTTTCTGGCACTGTAGAGGAATTGATAACTTCAGTTCACCAACATCTTAATCCCATTAAATTTTATGCAAGTATATGTTGTTTGCAAGAAAAATCATGGGCTAGGTAAGGACATATAGTACCTTTATATCAATACAATGTCTCCAAAAGGAAGGAATAATAATTTGGCTACAGCCTACTGGGCCTAGGCCATCGTAAGACTGACAATGGCTCTGTAAACTTTTGTAACACTCTTCTGTGATGCTTATCCTATTACTTTTCTGGCATTTTCTCTTAATTATATCAGGTGTGGCCCATAGTAGTGTCGGGTGTATAAATCCTGGGTAATAATCAATAATACCCAGATACTAGAGGATCAGGGCAAGCGTGATATATAGTAGTGTGTGGCATCAATACTGTATATCCAAATGTAATTTAAGTCTGCAAGCACCTAGCTGATATACAATGTAATTACTAACAAAGAATAAACATCTGTGACAGAGCTGGGATATAAACTCATGCCAGGCTGAACATAGATAATACTATAATACTTTGCCGTGCCCAGCTGTTGGTGTAAGTTTGAGGGTCATATGCAAGGAAAACTATAGGCTGGACAATGATGATGACCAATACATTAGCTCTACAGTGGTTTCATAATTATGCAGTGTATTTTTTTCTTCTTATACAGTACAGTATGTAAACAGGCATACCCACCTGCATATTATGAGGTTTGGTTTCCATAACACAAGCAGGCATGATTGTTGTTCCTGCCACCAGTCAGTGAACCAAAGAATTTTTGTTATTGTTATTATGCTTAGTTTATGGCAATGAATATGTTGTAGTTTTCTAATACAGTAGAGAGGTGGTGTTTTGGGCTTGATTTTCTATATTGGTAGTATATAGGAATATTACTTTTGGCTGTGTTTAGAGATGCATTAAGACAGTACTATACAGGTATCTACTCTGATCTTGTTTATCCTGTGTTTTCTTCAAAATATTCATTATATTATCAGCTACCTCTTGTTCCATTCATTTTGCAGATAGTCTTATTTCTCCTTTCCTCTTTTGCAGTTTCAGTTTTTCTCTTCTGCCCCTCAGTTTTTTCTCATTCTCAGCTCCTTTTCACCATCTGATCCAAATTCCCATCTCTTCTCTTCATCAGGTTTCCCATCTCTGTTTTTTATTAATCCAAAGGTCCATCTTGGCCTTCCTTGCCATCTTCCCTCCTGGGTTCCTAAGTGTAAATACCAGCGTGAAGTTTTATTTTCTGTTAATAAATACATAATCAGATTGTGAGTTATGTTAATTAATGCCTGATTTACAGAAGTGTGAGAACACAATGCTATGATTTGTTTTGAGTTGATAGTGATGTTGTAGACAGCAGTGAAGGGCTACTCCATTACCATTGTATTGTACACAAGGTAAAAATATGTATCAGAGCAATTTTCATATGAAACATCCAGACACCTCAGATGATAGGAACTGAAAAATAGCTTGTTCATATCCCGGAGCATCATTTACAGAACCATCAGACCCCTCATGCTTGATAGTTTATTTTACCTTGTGTGCACACCTTGCAACTCACTGGGTTAGGTGTTCAGTCTTGTATTTGTCAAGTAGGTAGTCTGGATTGAACTGTGAAGCTCTTAATTTTGATTGTTTTTACATTTATTGTAATTTTATAGTTTCTTGCTTTCACTGTTGGCAATTATATATGTATCTACTGTACTTTGGCTGTAAAATGTCAAAACAGTTTTGTATTTCTGGTTTATCATTGATTTGTGTTGGCCATTCTTTTATTATTGAACAGTATTGAAAATTTTGTGTTTGTAATCACAGTAAGAGAATGGTGCAGTGTTTGGAGAGAGGTTGTGTACTAGAATAGTGTGTCTGAGAATGGTATTGTAATTATTTTGTTGGTAAGTGTATGCTGTATGTGACATGATAAATTTGTATGTGTGTGTGTTTGGAGTATCAATACTGGTGTGAAAATGGGAGGTGTTAATTAATACTTCTTGGTCAGCAGTCTAGCACCAAGTTACCATATGAGGAATACCTTCTTTTAACTTATTCTAGTCTGATCAAATGTTGTCAAGATCTTATTTCGATATTTCTTATTGTTTTTAAATGTTTAAACTTTATTCTTGTTTTGAAATTACATTGGGCTGAGGTAGGATGCTACAAGTGTAGATGAATGTTGTAATTGTTTTGAAATAACAAATTTTTCTCTTTAAAGGGATCATTTGTTTCTTGTCAAATTGGAGGGTTACTGATTCCTCCTAATTATGTCAGGAAATAGCATACAGTAGGACAGTATCTAAGTAAGGGACCTGTTTTATTAGAATCCAAAATGCCTACAACAAATGACCCTCTTTAACTCACTATTACTACTATCCTTATAAAATATGTTTTGCTCTAGTTTTAATTAGTTACTGTTCTTTTCTTTTACTTGTGTGTTTTTTTTTTTTGCTCATATACAGTATTCTGTATTATTTCAGCCATTATTTATCGAGAAAATTATACAGGTATTTCAGTTGTACAGTACAGTACAGCACTTCATTTCCAATTTGTAGGTTCTCAACATGTACGTAGTGACGTTCACCTTTCTGTTGCTCCTAGGTTAAGATTTTCTACAGTTTAAATTTTTTACAAAATACAGTATAATATATGATATAGTTTTTTTGTTTTTGCTATTATTGATGTAAACTTTATACTGTAATAAAAATGCTGATAATTAACCATTTAATGTAAACAGAGAACCCTAAAAAAATGAAAAGTACCACATTGCTTTGTGTTGTGAATAGAATTAAAATGATAAAGATTGGAATATTTAGCCTGACATAATTGACGGTTTGTTCTGGGTTTCCAAACATTACTTTACCAGATGTATAGAGTTCATTAAATCATATTACTGTTCTTCAATAATAATGAACATGGATAACACCTATATAGGCCATACAAACCTAATGTTGGCTTCAAGCTTTATTCAATGAGTCTAAGAACATTTCAATAATCCCCGGCCTATATCTATCATGTAGTGTATTGGCCCTCTAATAAGAATAACATAGTGTACCTCTTTCTTAGTAGTCTGACCTAAATAACAATACCAGTATTATTCTTACTGTTGTCAGCAAAATTGAAGAACATGTTTAACTTAGTGGAATTCATATTCATCTCCTGCATTCATGCTACACTGTTACCAGTTAAGTAATGTAACATGAGGCATTCTAGCCGTTTGTTATTGTGATCCTGCTTTAACACGTGGCATGTACTGTATATCATAATTGTGATCGCTGGCCATCTGTTCAAAATAATTAACATAAATATATCCACCGGTAGCATGACTTAAGGCTAAATTGAGGCTCCGACCCACACAAGATAAGCTGGGAAGCTGTGCAACCTCTACTTTCTTTGTGTATCCATTTTATTGACACACATGTTGTTGTATACTTGTGGCCAGAATGGGAAAGTGGGATGCTACCTTCAGGAAGTGCCTAAAACTTGCTCTTGCTGGGGATGAATCTGTGGACCGAGAAGGGTGAGATGTCAAAGCCGTGGTCCTTCCCCACCACCATATGAGCCGCAATATGACCGATGCCTGGGGCCGTCTTGAACCCTGTACCTGTCAGTCACCGGGGGAGAGTTGGTTGTAAATACAATAGGCTGCAAGTCCTCTTTAGCAAGTATTCCTTGTTATATGACGTATTTTATATGTTATACACTGTAATGAAGTACAGTATGTCATAATCTTACCAAGTTTTATATATTCAATAGGATAAAAATTTGACTAAATATATATTCATATGTAACAGTGGGAACATCTCTGATTCATAATGACTGTAACAACTGTTCTAGATCATTCCTTTAAGGAGTAACTTGGGAAAGTCCTAATCTGGGAAAGTATCATCTGCACATCACCACCAGTAATTACTTGAAAAGCCCACCACGAGTAGAATGTTGGGATGTTGGGGATGTCGGTCCAGCATAAACTCCTTGTCTGGTGTCTCCTATGAAACAAACAAAGCAGCAGAAGAGCCATGTAGTCAGTATAGTGCAATATGACAAAATCATTATACAGAGGCATGCTTTCAGTTCCAATATTCGTATCTAATTTTTCTCCAAACATTCTCAGACACGTACAGGAGACACTCCAACTACAGGCTTTAATATCACGAATATAACATCTGACACTCAATCTCCTCCCTTCACATTCCTTCCCAACTCTTCCATTATTATATTAAGGTGGTAATTCTTTTCTGGTACATTGGAGTGCCATGAATCCTACAAAGTATGCTAGGCTGGACCAGAAGAGCAAAAATAATAGTGTTCTGTTTCTTGGAATAGTTTGGAGAATTCGGTAGCTCCAGATTTCATATGGGATAGCCTATACCCATCCGATTTGAGGGATTACTGTCCTCCTATTTTGTTCTGCAGTGGACTGTAAAAGAGCACCAATTATTCCATTATTATTATTATTACTACCATTACTACTCTTGGATTCGCCGAAAAACGTTATTGCTATCATGGTTATACATAGGCCTACTGTACATATATGCATACATACAGAAACCGTATCCTCATTGTATAGAAAAGAAGTTGTTGTTCTTAGTTAGCTTTTGACACTACTGCAGAACTACCTATAAATCTGTCACATTGGCTGGTTGTAGCTATTTAATCCTGATACACAAACGCCTACAGTTGCCTCACCGAGTACCAGCAGGTCTCGTGACGCTCCTCCTCCGGGTGTAAGGGCAGGTACCTGGAGGAGAAGTCTGCTATCATCTCCTTCAGGTGGGCGAGGCCCTTGTCACCCTCATCATCACTGTCTGGGGTCACCTCCAGTCCTCTATTTATTCCCACCTGTCGTGGATAATGTAAATTCAAAATCTCAAGTACTTTAAGTAAATCGAGTATGGATAGTGTCATTTATGAGTACCCAAGGACTTCATATATTTAGCTTTTTTTTATTTATTTATATTCTCCATTGGGGTATTGTGTGTATTATGTTGTTTTTATCTTTCTGTCTTTCACATACACACGATAAAAAAAACAAAAACTCTGAGCATGAGGGGTCTGATGGTTCTGTAAATGATGGGCACAGTTCATGATGCCCTGGTAATATACAAACTACAAGTATTTATCAGTATCCATCGTGTATGGTGTCAGAATATTTCTCACGAGAATAATTACTCCGATAGATTTTTGTGTTTTTTTCGTGTGTTCGTGACTAACCTTAATGAGACCTTCCGAGTCCATGGCGGGCAGGATGTAGAAGGCAACTGCCGAGTCTTGGATGTAATATATGCTGGAGTTGGGCAGACCTTCGTTTCTCATGAAGGACGCTCTCGTCTTTATTGGTCTGCCAGGACGGAGAGAGTATAATGAGGGTGGAGGGGTTACAACATGTGGTTAGGTTAGGTTAAAGGTCCATTCACACATATCCGTGCCGTGTCAGTGCAGCGTCCGTTCAGTGTCAGTGATATCCGTGAAGCATCAGTTATGTCTGTTTACACAAGGCCAAGAGATATAGGTATATCTCTTGGCCTTGGGTTTGCGTATACGTATTGCCGCTCTGTAGAACTTGTCAGTACAGTCGATCGTTTGTCCCTAGGTCGGTGTGTCTGTGGAATGGCCTTGGTGAATCTGTTTTTGATGGTGTAGGACTGACTGGTTTCAAGAGTAGAGCTAATATGTTTTTATTAAGCTAACTGCTCATCTTTCTTTCTCTAAGCTGTCTTCTTTTCTTCAGGTTGGATTCATGGGGCTGGGGTCCTCGGATTGATAGAATGCTTGCATTTTCTCCCAGCTTTGTGTGTCTGGTCTATTTTAATAATAATAATAATAATAATAGAAAGAGTGTTTTGGGGAAATTGAGGGAGAAAATGTATGGATGGAGGATATCGTTTAGTTAATGGGATAGTGAATAGATAATAATGCTTGCCTTACTTTATTGGTAGGTAGAGGAGATAATATATTGACTCACTGTATTGGTAGGTGGACATTGAGGTTGCATTGGAGTGAGTTGATCCAGGGGCCCAGACACAGGACTACACTAAGGGCCCTCACCTCTCCTTTGGGACCCCACACTCTAACCCCACCGTGACCCTCCTCCGACCTCTCCTCCACACCTTCCACCTTCCAGCCCTCCAGCACCTCACCCCCTTTCTCCCGGTACAGCCTCTGCAGGGAGATACAGAAAAAAAAAAAAACCTATCATTTATTATAAAGGTTAGATCATGCATAATTCCTTTGCTTTAGAATGTTGTCCCCTACGTTGATTATCACTGCGTCTGCATGCACGAGACTTTTATTTAGTTTATAACTTGTGTAAATTTTCGTGTTTATTTTTTATAATTACTCAATATTATAGCCACTGACTGATGATGGTATTGTAAACATGGTGAAACGTCTGATCCCTCAAATACAAAAGTTGTTTATAACGACTCTAGTTCTCTTCATGATGTCGAAGTTCACTATGTAATGATAAATCTACAGTGTTACCCTTGGTCGGAACTGTCAAAAACCATCGTAAATATGATATAATATTATGTCAAAATATCACTACCAATGTTCATTATGCTCGTAAAATATTGGAATTTGTTGTTATTGGCATTGTGGCAGATTGATAAGCATGTTGCAATGACGAGGCCTGGGTGGTGGCGTGGCAAGTTATGGCAACAGTACAGTGAAGTGATCAAGCTGCACACTCGAGATATTTTACTGACGTGTAATAATTATCATTAAACGTCCGTTATGATGCACAACATGAACTATTAACACTACTACTATGAGATGCAGAGCAGCCAGCGTTACACTGTTTTTCATGAATAACTACTAAACCAAGCGTCAGATGAAGATGAGGTTATTGACAGTATGCTTTAGTACAGTCATGGTCAAAAGTCCTGCAACCTGGTGAATAAATGCGAGCCTTTTGAGTGAATCTTATGAACCAATATTGCAGAGACTAACAGCTATAGTTTCGGATTATTTTTCGAAGTCATCTCATTGGAAGGTGTTGCAGGACTATTGACCATGACTGTACCTACTCTAAGTATTTCAGAGACATTGCAAGCTCGTTTTTTCAGAATAACTCTGTAACGAACACTCATATCAGTACGAGCGTTTGCTAGAGTTTAGTACACACACTGTCCTAATTTATAAGAGTATTATGAATCACTAATTGTAAATTATAAAGACACTTGTGCCTATACCAAGAAGCATAAACTGGATTTGCCAGACATGGAAACGAACACAAATAATGACGTGTTGTCTGTGACGTATGAAAAGCTTCACCTACACTCTCCCTCCTCCTCCACTTCCACCTCCTCCTTCTCTGCGTCTCCTTAATATCCTCACGTTGGAGTGATGAACGTGGAATTAGAGGAAACTGTATAACTGTTAGTTTAGATGGGAAACTAAATTCACGTGTACTTTCTTGGGGAATATTTGTACACTAGCAATCCAAAATATGTATCCAGGCTTGCTTCGAATAGCCTGCTCGAATATTAAGTGAGTTCAAGCAAATATGAAACAGGATAAGCGTGTAATTGGTTCACTAGTATGTCAAATGAATCGAAACTTCAACAAGACCTGAAATACAAATTTTGGATTGCGAGTGTACCACACAGTGCACACACACACACACACACAACATTATAATCTCTGTCTCACCATAACAGCAGCAAGGCAGCGGTCAGCCTTCATCACTCCTCCACTACGGTCCTCAAACATGAAGGTGTCTTCAGGAAACCTCGTTCTGGGACAAAGGCGAAGCAGGTAACGTCAGGAATAATAATAATGTAGTCAGAATATTGGAGATAAATGAGTCCTTCAAACATTGCCACGAAACACCACCACCTATATAGAAAGAACTTGTTTTCGTGGCATAGTCAGGAGGAATCAGAAGCCACCAAGTCTCATACACGATCACAGGGTCCTTGATTAATAGGAGGATAGACGACAAAAATTCTACAGTCCTGTCTCCTCTTAATTTATTATGGGGCAAAATTATGAGTTTTCAAGGCCAGCTCATTTACAGTTGCGAACATGTGAAACAGACACACGTGAAACTGGCGGGGAATGAGACGTTAATTGTGTACAGAGGCGCTACATCTTAATTTTTGCTTGATGCAGGGATAGTATGGATGACAGGGATGATTGGTATAGTGAAGTATGCATGGGTCTGTGTGTATATGCTCCAGTAAACGCTCAGACCAAGGTGGGATAAATGAAAGAGTTTGTGGTTGAGCTGAATGACTGTCTGCATGGATTGTTTTGAGAGAGGGAGGAGGATAGTGTTGCTTGTGGGAGACATGAATGGGATGGTAGGGAATGAGAAAATAGGAAATGTAGTTGGCAAGTGGGGTGTGAATGGAGTAAATGAATATGGTGAGTGCCTGGTGGATGTGTATACCCCGGAGGGAACGAGGCGTCAGAGCTATAGATAGATAGATAGATAGATAGATACACAGTCCATAGAATTCTCTGGACCCTGGAGAGATAGATAGACGCAGGGCCCCGTTTCAGGTGTCCACAACTGTACCCTAAATCTCTTTTTTTATGTAACCAGTAGCCTATTCATCAGCTGTAGGATACTTGTTGTAACCTTTCTGTATTATTTTGTACTCAGTAGGTTGGAGAAGAATTTATAATAGGCACGTAGACTGACTGACTGACTGACTGACTGACTGAGTGACTGCCTGACTGAGCGACTGACTCCCTGACTGCCTGACTGAGTGACTGACTTGTATTTTGTGTTGGTCTGTTTAGGAGTGAGCCAGGATGGGATCAGGCCACTCTGCTTCATAGACTCAGCTAATCTCTCCACCTCCTTCCTCTCGTGACTCACCACCAGCATCTGGGCAGGGCTGGCCATGCAGGGTACACATGGAGCCAAAGGAAAGGTCGAGAGTGTTACGGGTGCAGCACATGTTAATTAAGGGGAAAATAATTCAGTGTTTGTAAATCTGGAGCAACTTATTCCTCCAAACTATTCCAAGCAACAGCACGCCAGCATTATTTTTGTTAATCTGGTCCTGTTTCCTGCATGGCATACTTTGGAGGAATCAATTAAGGTTTTTTGATGTATGTACAATCAGAAAAAAAAAATATTGGAACTCCACTAGGGACATTTATATAGTTAACTTCAATGTAAGGGTGGTTCAAATATACTTTTTTTTTCCGATAGTACAAAAGTGTATTAGCCCTTTAATGTGAGTGGCAAGGAAATGGGGGAATGATTGATTGATTGATATTAGGCGCCGCAACAGCGAGGTCATATAGCGCCAGAGAAAAGATGATAGAGAGGCGTGACAGCAAGCAGAAATGGTGGAATGTGATCGAGGCTTATGGGGTTATAATGGGTAAGATGGGAGAATATCGATCAGTGTACCGGTTGGCAATAAAAACATGTACAGCTGGTCACACTCCCGCGAGGCCCACCCAGCGTTGTCAACGTTGGCCGAGATATTAACTCCGAAACACTAGTAGTGAACTCTGCTGGCTTGAACCATTCACCGGTGGGAGGGAGAAGTGAGGAGGGATTTGAGGAGGGTAGGGGAGGGGTGCCTATAAAAGAGAGGTGAGAAATTATTCTTGGGCAGACGAGAGATGAGTAGAATCTTTAATAAATGTACGAAAATACACCCAATTATCAATTATTTATTTACTGACATTCGTGTCAATTATTAATATTATTAAAGGTAAAATTAACTTTTTAATATTATGATGTAACACAAAAACAACCGTGGTAACATTATTGTATACTTTATTCGCATTGTATTCAATGGTTATTATCAAGTACTAAACGTTGTGAAATACTTACACAATAACTGAATAAGAATTATGAACGAGAATGCTCTTTATTAAATGAAGCAAATGTGAATACCTTTATATTACACGTGTCAAGTGTTGATACCACTATCACACTTCCATTTCCCCCGTATCTACCTAACAATTTAGAAACGGAGTGTCATATCAATCCTCGCTTTGTCCCTTACGTGCTAGCAGCGTTGTAATATTCTGAATACTCTTTATATTGCCTATTGTGCTGAATTATTGGTATTTTACTATGAATTCCTTCATATGTCATTTGTCTCTTGGTAGCAAAAATTATTATTTGCTCTGCATCTCTCTTCTCTGTCTGTATCTCTCTTCTCTTTGTGCATTATATATATATATATATATATATATATATATATATATATATATATATATATATATATATATATATATATATATATATAAGCCAGTATACACACATAACATAATAACGTTAATAACAGAGGTTATATTGGTTATTAGTTCAAGAGAAGTAATGTTTATAATCATTTAAACATTGTAATAGTTCCATCAAGTAATACATGGGATGCACAGTTAAGGTTTCATCGGACATGGTAATAAAGAAGCTGGCAACAATTTTCAGTATTTCTTAAAATTAAACTTTATTGAATTCGATTTAAGGTCTGAAATCCTGTGTTTCCCATCATACAACACCTTCCCAATACTCACACCGTTGTATTTGATGCCATATTGGTCTTTACTGTCTACTGCTATAAGGTTGAAATTAGTGTGACTTTCCATATACACTCTACCACTACTCACACCATTGTATTTGATGCCATATTAGTCTTTACTGTCTGCTGCTACAAGGTTGATATTAGTGTGAATCTCCATATACACCTTGCCTTGTGAACTGACTGACTGCACCACCTTACACATCTTCAAGTCATCAGCCAACATGTAGGAGAGGGAATATTTCCACACTCAGTCTTCAATACCCTTACCAGTTTAGTGGTTGTCAACCAATTCATAATCCTCTTCGAGTATTAAAACAAATGTGGGCTAACGAGAATAGAGTCAACGTCAGTCTCTAATTGATGTGCAAAAAAAAAAAAAACGTTGGCAAGCCTGTGGGTGCCAGACGCAATATCCCTGGCCTCTGCTCAAGTATTTTCTGCCAAAATAAACATTTTACCCACCTAGAAACAGATGATATACCGAGGGATTCATAGTAAATTACCAAACAGTACGTGTTCACTATATTCAATACAACAGGCTATTATTAAAAGTATTCAGAATATTACAAGGTTGCTATCACGTGAGGGATAATGAGAGCCTTGATATATGACACTCCGTTTCTAAATTGTTAGGTAGATACGGGGGAAATGGAAGTGTGATAGTGGTATCAACACTTGACACATGTAATATAAAGGTATTCACATTTCCTTCATTTAATAAAGAGCATTCTCGTTCATAATTCTTATTCAGTTATTGTGTAAGTATTTTTCAGCATTTAGTACTTGATAATAACCATTTAATTCTATACGAATAAAGTATACAATAATGTTAACTCAGTTGTTTTTGTGTTACATCATAATATTAAAATGTTAAACTTATTTTTAATGATGTTCATAATTGATACGAATGTCAGTAAATAAATAATTGATAACCAGGTGTATTTACGTACTTTTATTAAAGCTTCCACTCATTTTTCACCTCCCCAAGAATAATTTCTCACCTCTCTTTTATAGGCACCCCCCCCCCCTACCCTCCTCAAATCCCTCCTCACTTCTCCGGGTTCTCCCTCCCACCAGTGAATTGTTCGAGCCAGCAGAGTTCACTACTAGTGTTTCGGAGTTAATATCTCGGCCAACGTTGACAACGCTGGGTGGGCCTCGCGGGAGTGTGACCAGCTGTACTTAAATATGTAAAAACAAAACCTTATCGATGTGTGTGTGTGTGTAATCAACTCACCACTCACCTGATTAATTCCTCGTCCACCTGTGTGTGTGTGTGTGTGTAATCCACTTACCTGATCAATTCCTCGTTCACCTGTGTGTGTGTGTGTAATCAACTCACCTGATTAATTCCTCGTTCACCTGTGTGTGTGTGTGTGTGTAATCCACTTACCTGATCAATTCCTCGTTCACCTGTGTGTGTGTGTGTGTAATCAACTCACCTGATTAATTCCTCGTCCACCTGTGTGTGTGTGTGTGTGTAATCAACTCACCTGATTAATTCCTCGTTCACCTGGCTGGATATTTCGGCCCATTTTTTGTGTGAGAAGTCGAGGATGGGCGTGAGTTGGGGAGGGCCAGAGTGGGCGTGCCGGGTGATTCTGGATTGTCCCATACTGCTTCCCAGGCTGTTGGGTGCCGTGTACTGCCAAGGAGGGGTAGTAGGGTGGGAGGGAAACAAGAGGTGAAATGGCGGGAAAATAATATACAGAGCGGTGCAGGGGAGGGAAACAAGAGGTGAAATGGCGGGAAAATAATGTACAGAGCGGCGCAGGGGAGGGAAACATGAGGTGAAATGGCGGGAAAACAAGAGGTGATGAAATGGCGTTGGTGGAGAGGTGGAGGAAAGAGAGAGAGAGAGATGAAGAGGTGGAGGTGGAAAAGGAGGAGGAAGAAAGGAGAGAAGGATGCAAAACTGACGAGAGAGACGGTGGTATTCTTAAAAAAAAATCTTTCCTTACATATATCTTTCCCTTCTAAGGATTTTTACCTCCCTTCATTATGCTTAAAGAATTCTTTGGAAAGGAAGGAAAAGTTTACATGTTGGTAGCCCTGTGCCATGGAAATGATAAATGTGTGTGCGTTTGTACGTCTATGAGCCCTCCGGCACAAAATATAAACAATAAACACATCCACGCTGTGCTCACGAGGTTTTGTTTTATGCGATGAAATGTTTTATAACATCATTGATTTAATATTTCCTGTAGGAAAACGATGATAATAATAGTGGTATAAATATAGTGGGGAACTTTGTTCACTTCTACTCGTCATAATTTCTTTGTTTAATGTTATATCGAGTTGTGACAAATATATCTGGACACTACAATTATTGCTGAGACTAATGGTATAAATAAAATTGTATATCTTGAATAAAAGAATGATAAATAATATACAAACATATACCACCACGAGCAGCATGGTGTCAAGAGAGGATTAGTGGTGTAGAGGTGGAAGGGTGGAGTTAGGTGAGTATATGGACCAATCAGGAGACACCTGACCAGTGACGTATACAACACAGTCCAACACAAATTTTGAACCGAGTATGGTAGGTCTTTAGAAATTTGGAAGAAATGCCTCATTTATTTACTAAAATCTTTTTTCTTCGGTGATACAATACTGTTGCACGTGTTTCCAATATATTATGATGTTATAAAGAAAACATCAAAAGTAAATGATAAAATACAACAAAAGAATTATTGAAGGAATAGGGTTAATTTTTCTTTCATGTTCCAATAATATACTCGATTCAAGGGAAGGAATTTAAGGCCAGGAGAGGAAGGAAATCTTTAAGAATAGAAAATCAGTGATATATTTCTTTACCATGCTTTTGAAGGGAAAGATTTTTTTAAGAATACCACCGAGAGAGAGAGAGAGAGAGAGATCTTAATAACGGAGGCTACAGATGGTTGGGAACTTGAAGGAAAATTGAGTAAAAATGGAATGAACGGTGGGTAACTACAGTAATTGATTTTAAATATAGGCTGCACAGATGCATGGACTCAAAGCAAAGAGATGGGTCTAAATCGGGAACTTCCAAAAACTGGGGCAATAGCTAGGCCTTCTGCAGTTTCCTAAATTCTTATGTTTTAACTGATAGAAAAATGAATAAATAGTGAGTGAAAGTAAGTATATGGGCAATGGATGGAATGGTGGATAAGTTTTGTGTATATATTTTGGAATGATTAGGAAATGTAGACGACTGACTGACTGACTGTAGGCCAACTGAAGGACCCTGTGATCGTGTATGGAAATTGGAGGCTTCTGCTGATTCCTCCTGACTATGCCACAAAAAAAATACGCTCCTTCCATATAGGTGTGTGTGTGTGTGTTTCGTGGCAATAATATTTGAAGGACTCGTTTACCTCTCAATTTTCTGACTACATCACAGCTAGGGTCCATTAACTAATGTCACTTACTTGATCAATTAGTAGTGTTTTCTTGCCTTCTTGTATAAGGCTGAGGGCAGTACAGGCTCCAACCACACCTGCTCCCACCACCACTACTTCTACCTCCATCATTTCTGCAACAACACATCACATCCAATGCAATGATATCAACAACCCCTGCTCCAACCACCACTACTTCTACCTCCATGCATCATTTCTGCAACAACACATCACATCCAATGCAATTATATCAACAATCCCTGCTCCCACCACCACTACTTCTACCTCCATCATTTCTACATCCCAAGCATATGATATCACTTCCATTGAGACCACCAGCATCACTTTTATAATTAATTCCTTGTAACATCATTAGGCCTCTTTACACCCTCTAGGACCTAGGTGGGTAAATGTAGAAGTGATAACGTCTCTCCTCTGACCTGTCAAACTTCGACCTCACTCCTCACTCACTACCTTTTCCCTACCTTCCTTTCTTCCTTCCTTTCCTACGTGTACTCTCCTTGTCTCTGTTATTCCTCTGTTTATCTATCTTTCTAATAATCTCAGTCTTTCTCCTATCCCAGTTATCTCTCATTCATTAATTTCTTGACTTAACTCTCTATCACTGTCGAGGAAGGATAGTAAGGTATGGAAGGATAAAAGATAAAAAGCGAAAAGAAGGGAAGAAGGTAAAGAGTTTAAAGTGAGTGAGAGTCACAATAGAGGAACTGAAATTCTACCATCTCCTTCCTTCATCTCTTCTTCCTCCCTTCCTTTCCTATCTATAATGATAAGCACGGCAGACCTAAGGTGTAGTCCCTCTCCCCTCCTTTCCTACACCAGGCTGTTTTCTTTCCTAGCCTTTCTTTCCTATACTTTCCTCATACACGTAATATCTTTCCTCTCTCTTTCACTTCCCCATTCCCCACACGAATCTCTTCTGCTCCCGTCGGACCCGTCCCCTCTCCACACTTTTGAAATGCATATTGTCTGTTCAAGCTAATTATCTGAGAGAGAGAGAGAGAGAGAGAGAGGTTCCTAGGTGGGTGGTTACCGTCACACAAGACATACAGATGAGCCGCCCTGCAAACACCTAGACCTAACTTATTTCTCGCTACCTTCCCGTGTGGAATTTGGGTCTCCACTAAGGTGAGTGCTTGTAGAAGGCGGTGTGGGTGTACAGGAACGGGGAGAGAGACGGAAGCTGCGGTGCTGCTGACCAACAGGTCTGAGCTAGAGTGGCATGGTCGCCATGGTGACCAGATTTCTCGAGCGGGAATATGCTAGATTAGCAAAAATTATGCTAAATCTCTTGTTGATCTTCATACGTTCGGCTTCTGAATATTATATTATTGGTATAGTATTATTTCAAGGTTGCTAAGTGTATACAGTAGGCACTCGTATAATTATGACCAATTCTTGTAAATAACTCACTGAGTTGTGTCTGCCACAGTACACGTCCACCCTTCTTCAATGCCTGTGATATCCTGCCCTAGGTTCGTTAAAAGTATGGACTGTTTCACAATTTCCATTAATCATGTTATATTAAACATGTATCCTGGTCTTTAATCCAGAAATTACCGTTAGCCACAAGTGGTAAGTTATAATCATGCTAGATTTGGCCAGAAGCTCATTAAATTATGCTAAAATTATGCTAGATTTAATATTATGCTAAATTTTATGTTAAACACATAATTTTCTTGAAAAGTGCTAAATTTAGTCACCCTGAAGAGTGGTCTTTATCTGCTGGACCGAGAGGCCATTTATAAGCCCTTGGGACACGTGGGGGAGGAGCACGATGTAGTGGCTGGCCGGGGGGAGCCGAGTAAGCCCCAAAGAGTACAAAGGAGGGTACAGTCAGTCTGACACACCCGCTTTCCCTTCATTTCATTTAACTTTCTTTCTTATATTTAATGTGTTCCATACATTTCCCTCCCTTTCTCGTATTGTTGCACCCACAAGGAAAAGGGACAAAGACATGCTGTGAGCGAGAGAATATGAGATGGGGTAAAATGGATAAAAGTGTATAACAAAAAAGGAAATATGTAAACGACGGTAAGAGACAGGGTAATGAGAGAATAGTCAGGTGCAGTGGTCTGTGGTCACCATTTGATTTCTGCGTCACACACACACACACACACACTCATGAAAACTCAAGTGTGTGTGGCTTAGTAGTCTTGATACATAATACTTGGAGTGCACATTCACACTCCCATGTTGAACCTACAGCTTTCTCATATTAATCCCTTCAACAATCAATGCGACCAGAGAGAGAGAGAGAGAGAGAGAGAGAGAAAGAGAGAGAGAATGTGTGTGTGTGTGTGTTTTGTGTGTGTGGAGAGAGAGAGAGAGAGAGAGAGGGAGGGATTTATTAATTATATAAGATTAAAGGAATGTTTCTTCCTTCATTCTTCCTTCTTCCCAACACACACGAAAACACGTGTGTCTTTCTTTGTCATACATTTTCATCCCTTTTTCCCCATCTCATATTCTCTCGCTCACAGTATGTCTTCCCTTATATAATCCTTTCATATCTATATTATTAACTGATAAGTGAAATAGTGAGGATAAAAAATGAAGAGTGATGTGTTCACTTTCTTCACTAGCCACTACGCCAAATCCACAAGGGGCCATTACTTGAAACACTCTCTACATCTTATCCCCTCTTTTTCCCCACCTTACCCTTCCCTCTGATGGTAGAAATGAGTGGTAGATGGAAACAGATGAAGAAAGGAAAGGAAAGGAAATGGGAACAAATATGAGGAGAAAGAAAGAAAGATGAAAGGCGTGGTATAAGAAAGGAGAGAGAGGTTTAATGAAGTAGCGACGGGTAGGAGAGAGAGAGAGAGAGAGAAAGAGGAAAGGTAGTAGGGAATGCAGGAAGAAACATTCCCTTGAGAGAGAGAGAGAGAGAGAGAGAGAGAGAGAGAGAGAGAGGTATGGTCACTACGTTATATGACAGGTACGACGGTGTCACATCTACATTTAGGGGCCTAGAGGGTGGAAAGGGAATTATGACCGCGACTGTACAGTATATCTCCGTCACCCCATATATATATATATATATATAGATACACGTACAGTAAGCTACATAGCTCAATTTTCCCCGTGCCCGTGATCAAATTGTTAATATATTTTTAAGATATAAATTAACACTGATCTTGGATGTAGACTATTGTATTTACAGTATATACAGGGAGCGTTGTTAATATAATAGATAAAGTGGTGGATATATTTTTGAGGAATATATAATTAAGTAGATGCTGATCGAATGTAAAATATGTGTGGCTGGAGATAAAACAGTCGACAACGAGTAAGTACACTTGCCTCTCATGTCCGTATTGAACGAAGACTGATTGATAACTGAGAGTGAAAGTGACAAAAAATCAGTTGGCAAGGTAACGCGCCTGCCTCGCGTCCGTGAGGTCGGCAGATCGAGCCTCGCCCAGGCCCGAGAGTTTAAAACTGTTTACTGGGGGGTTACTGCCATGGCTGGGCACCATGGTGGGGAGTTGGGCTTGCCTGGCTGACGTTCAGGAGAGTATCTCATCAGAGATAGATACCAGAACTAAAACCCTGCAACTTTAACTTTAACACTTTATGCTTGGCTACCGTCCACCATGGCAGGTTGCTAGGATGCAGGGTGAGCCTCCCTTCACTGAGTGTCGCTTGTGTCGAGCGCCTCGTGCTAACAATTAGTATAGAGCACTATTGCCTGGCCTGCCCCACTGTCCGACACTTGCTGCCCCGGGGCCTGCCACTTGATGTGGTTTGTCGACACCTGCTGAACCACCAGGTTCTGGAGGAACTTCTGGTGCGCCACCCTCGTTTTGGTGGATTTAAATAGGTCATAATGTAAATATTTGTCTGTGTGCTTGTGCTCCATTCTGTTATGTTTTCGTGATGTGTGTGTGTGTGTGTGTGTGCGTGTGTATGTGTGGTTGTAGTCGTTGTATTCTCATGGGTCCCGCCTGTTGATTGACGCTACGGCGCAATTAATTAAAAAAAAAAAAAAAAAAAAAAAACTATATGCTCCGAAAACTTAGGGGGAGATTCTAGCTCTTGTTGGTGAATCCGAACGTCTCTGCTGATTCCTTCAAACTATACCACGAAACATATCTCCTAGTAGTAACATATTAAGGTCGTCTGTTTCCTGGCATAGTTTGGAGGAAACAGTAGCCCTCCCGGTGATGGAGTTGAATAGGCTTATCTCTCGGTAAATGCTCTGTGTAGCCTCGCATAATCTCACAGCGTATATTAGGCTATACTCTCTTATCTCTTTGAATAAACTCCATGCTAAACAAAACTTATGGGGAGATTCTCTTTTTGGTAAATTGGAGGACTACTATTCCTCCAAACTCTCCCAGGAAACAGACGACCATAATGAGACTAATAAGGGATCTGAAAAAAAAGAGCACCCGAAAAATTGCCGGCGTCACTAAATTTCATACACAAAAAAAAAAAAAAAAAAAAAAAAACTAATTTTCTTTTAGTGAATGCGGTAGAGAAGTTTTATAATACAGAGTTAGACGTGGCCAGACAAAAGCTCCATAAATTGGTATAGATTATGTAAGGAGTGGAATTAGTAATCAGTAGGCTACAGTAGAGAACGATCGAGAGACCTTGTGAGTTTGTTGAGCTCCGTACGTACAGCCACAATCAAATAACCACCTACACTTTCCTTCCATCGTGCAGTATCATATCAAAATATAATCATACAACAACACCTTATGTCAACTCAACCCCCTCAATTATTATCATTATGAGGTGCTGCAAAATCATACATGTGTTGTTCTTTATTACCAAGATATTTACTACGATGGAGGGAAAGTGTCGACATTTTTTATTGTGGCTGTATGTGGCCTCGGTTTGAGTGTGTGAACTAGTTAATATATGTAGAGAGATCTCCCGTTGATAGGAAAAGTACAGTAGGCTGCAGAAGTCCTGTCGCTTCACCTGCTTCACCGAGACATGCAGTGTTCATGGACTCGAGAAATACGTACGTTTTCTGCACTTAATAATCTCGAGTCTATGAACATTGCGTGCCTCGGTGAAACAAGTGAGGCGACAGGACTTTTGCCATCGACTGTACTGTACTATCATAATATGGTACTGAATTACGTACACTAATTAATTATCATGAGACCTTAATTGTTACTGTAATAGTTAACTGTATAAAGCCATTCAGTCAGAGTTATATTAATTTTATTAATTCTTGAATACACGAATTCTGTATCACATGTTACAAAATAATCTAGTTAGGAAAGAAAGGGGGAGTAGCTCGAGTGAGAAAGGAGGAGGAAAGAATACAGGACAGTCTGAGATTACCTTCCAACCCGTTACGACTCCGGCCGGCGGATTCCTATATAGCGCGTAAATGAAAAGAAAAACAAGTTAATATTAGAGTAACTGCTATTTTTGTAACATGATTCAATAAATTAGGCAATCTAAATCATGTAATAATCTCACGAAGTAACTAAAGAAATTACGGATCACTGTGACGGACGAAACGAACCACAGAAACGAACACAATATTGGCGGCCATGGCAGGAAAAGGAAATCAAACAACAACTCAACTAAAAAAATTGGTAAATGAGAATATGGAAGCAAAAGAGGAAACAACCCTCAATAAAATGTGGATTAAAAGAACAATTAAAATAAGCGAAATAATGGAATAGGATTGAATGAAAATAAAAAAAAAAAAGTGCCGTTGTAAAGGCGATACTTCAACACTCGACTCAACTCTCCCATGGATAAACGTAGACTAATAATTTTTCACGTTTTACTCATATTTTGCTTGGTGTTTGTACATATAGGCGTGTCTCGTCAAATGACAAACATGCTATATAATAATATTTGTTATATTAAACTTATAATAACATGTTAGATACTTTATTTTAGTCATAATTAACAGATCATAATATCAAGTTTGGACAGCCAATCACACGTGGCGAAAGCTATGAGCACATCAAGAGCATTCATGGTGTATACGACGGTGTGGTACCAGTACGATGGCTCTCTGATTTATAGCAAGGATTCTAGGATTAGAGACAGTGTTTCTACTTTTAAGAAGTTTTCCTGATTTTAAGGAATTTCTGATCATTTATTAGTTCATGTTGAGCAATTATTTGAACAAGTCGGTATTTATTGAAAGAATTACTGTTTTGTAGCAGTGTTGCCAGATCCGGCTAGGTCCCAGTATTTTGCCCAGGTCATTTCCTGTACTTTACCACGGTTATTTCCCGCCGGTAGTTTGCCCAGGTTAGGTCCCGGTAGTCTGTTGTGGTCTAGGTTAGGTTAGGTAAGGTCAGGCTAATTTCAAAATGCCCCTTTTGAATATGCCCTATCTTGGAAATGGGGCATTTGCGGAGGAAATACCATAGAAGAAAATAGTCTTAGAATGGTCTAAATAAGTGGGTAATGAAGGTAGAAAAACCGTAGGCAATAACGGTAATTCTTTCAATATTTACCAAGAATCTTATCACCATGGCGCCTTAAGTTAAGGGGATAGTACAGTGGTGATAAATGGAGCAACTGATTCCTCCAAACTATTCCAAGCAACAGGCCACCATTATTTTTGTTCATCTCTGGTCCCGTTTCCTGCAGGCATACTTTGGAGGAATCATATGGCACTCCAATTAATGTACCAAAAGTGTATTACCCCCTTAAGCAATGTCAGAATTTAAGAATGGAAGCACTGACTGGAGATAATATAGATAACAGCAGCACTTTTACAGCAACAGTCTCAGTCAATCACTAATAGCAGTCTCAGTCTATAGCGAGCACTCATTAAACACACACTTAAAACAGAGCTCACAGCTACACACTACCAAGAATTAAAAGCAAGCATACGTGGGCAGAAATATATAACTTTAATACAATTGGTCACTGTGATAAAGCAAAACACTCACTCTGACATACTTATATATATATACTATATAGTCCTAGCCTAGCCCCTTGAGTCGATTCCACAGTCTTTCTCAGTAGGACGCAAACGAAAGAAGCTTAGCCGTGTAAATGAATTATTGCTGAATTATTTAATGAATTTGGTGAGTAAACTATGCATTGATCATCATTATCTAACTGTTGGATAGATTTTGTGAATGTGGATACTCAGCTTTTGGAAAATAATGAAGCCTTAAAATTGTGGTTGGTTGGGAAGCTAACAAACAAATAGGCCTACCACTGTGGAATCGACTCATGGTCAATAAATATTAATAAGCATCCACATATGGGCCAAACACATTACTGTCTAGCTGGTGTACTTAACCTATTTATTGGAAAGTTTATCAGCTAAGGAACAGAGGGAAGCTATGTGCCATATTCAAGAACATTCGTGGTGTATACGATGATGTAGTACTGTACGATGGCTCTGTTGTTTGTCTATGAAGCCATCGTACCGGTACCACCACACCATCGTATGCACCACAAACGTTCATGAATAAGGCCCTATCAAACCTTTACGGGAGTTGGGCCTATCCCTATATGGATAATAATTTTTGACCACAACTGTATATCACCACACATACGCACATGCACTTCAGGCTGTACACACATTATTATCTGGAAACAGTTACTACACATTACATTTACACACACTGCCATAATTAATGCAGAAAACAACAGAAGTATTATTATAATGTGTCCAATTTAATTAATAACACACAAACAGACTATGATATAACACACAAACAGACAATAATAATGATAATAATAATCATTTAAATTTCTCCCCACCCCCCTACCCCCACCCAACAGTTCTATGACTTGCATCACGCAGCAGCATCAGTCCTGTAACATGCAGACTAGTGAGTGTGGACCATATTCAAGAACATCCGTGGTGTATACGATGGTGTGATACCGGTACGATGGCTTATTTGTATGTCTATGGAGCCGACGTATCGGTACTACGCCATCGTATACACCACGAACGTTGTTGAATATGGCCCTGAGTGTTGAGTAATGGTGTGTTGCAGATAATATATATGAGAATATTTGGTAAATATTGAAAAAATTGCCAAGATAGGGCATATTCAAATGGGGCATTTTGAAATTAGCCTGACCTTGCCTAACCTAACCTAGACCACAGCAGACTACCAGGACCTAACCTGGGTAAACTACTGGGACCTAACCAGGGCAAACTACCGGAAAATAACCGTGGTAAAGTACAGGAAATTACCTGGGCAAAATACTGGGACCTAGCCGGATCTGGCAACACTGCTACAAAACGGCAATTGTTGTGACATGGTATTTCTCAAGAACAGGTCCACTCTGACTTTTTCAACTTTATGTAATTTTTCATGCATATTTTTGTGTGTCTTTTTACTCCTTTTTTTTTTTTTTTTTTTTTTTACCAAATTATTGACTATTGTGTGGTGGTACCTTTAACCTGACCAGACCTAACATGATCTCACTTGACCTAACCTAACCTAACCTGACCCAGTCTAACTTGACCCAACTAACCTAAATGAACCTAACCTGACCTGACCTAACCTAACCTGATCCAACCTAACCTAACCTGATCCAACCTAACCTGACCTGATCCAACCTGACCTAACCTATGCTAACCTGACGTAACCAAACCTGACCCAACCTAACCTAACCTAACCTGACCTGACCCAACCAAACCTAACCTAACCAACCCAATTAAGCCTCTGGGGTTAGGTTTGGGCAAGTTTTAAATCAGATTACATTGGGCTAGGATAGGTAAGGTTAGGTCAGTTTTCTTGGTTAGGTTAGGTCAGGTCAGTTTTCTTGGTCTTTCAGGAAGGGAGGTGGAGGTGGCGGTGGTGGGGGCGGGTGTGATAGGAACCTCGGCCGCATTGGCACTTCAGAGGTCCGGCAAGAAAACCCTTCTAATCGAACAGGTAAATCATGAGTACACACACACACAGTAGGAGGGGAGTAATGTTCATCTCTCTCACACACACACACACACACACACTACAGTTGGAGGGGAGTAATGTTCATCTCTCTCTCACACACACACACTACAGTAGGAGGGGAGTAATGTTCATCTCACATACACACATTGTAGGAAGGCACCAGTATTTGTCTCTGAGTCAACATTTTTGTGAGTATCAAGAAGGGTAATAAAGAAATTGAACAAAGTAATGCTCTTGCTAAACCTTAACTATTGGTATAGGTCATACTGTACTGTACTTAGAGTATGCAGTTCAGCTCTGGCACCCATTCTACAGGATGGATAATTATCAGTCTTAATATGATATTATATTGGTAGTTTGTTATTTGTCTGTCCCCTTAAAATTCCAGGGGTAACTTTTATGACTGATTTATTGATACCTGATATTAAAAATGTAGGTATGTTATTGTTTGTCAGCAGTTTAGATCAAAATGTAGTGCATTGAGACTACACTTGACAAAATATACTGCATGTATTTTTTGTCAAGTACTGTACTGGGTGTTTCATTTTAACTTATTTTGTTTCATTTCAAACTAATAATGCTTCACCCTTACTGCTATAGGCTGTATGCAAGAATATACTTGGTATTGACAATGGTGTGGTACCAGTACAATGGTTGTATTGTTTGTCCATCGTACCGGGTACCATGCCATCATCAACATCAAATGTTCTTG
This sequence comes from Petrolisthes cinctipes, assembly GCA_033782935.1. Classification (NCBI taxonomy): domain Eukaryota; kingdom Metazoa; phylum Arthropoda; class Malacostraca; order Decapoda; family Porcellanidae; genus Petrolisthes; species Petrolisthes cinctipes. The sequence goes on from JAWQEG010000232.1 coordinate 108,281, forward strand.
CATAATGTCCTATACTTCACATTCATGTATAACTCTGATATTTTCCCCTCTGTGTTAGTACCAGTTTGGTGGGAGTCATGGTAGCAGTGGTGGGGGTTCCCGCATCGTACATTATGTCAACACTGGTTGCTCCAGCCTTGCATCCATCCTGCAGGATGCCATGAAGAGGTGGAGGGAGCTGGATGATGAGGTTGATGACCAACTGCTAGTTAGGTCAGTGTTCAGTAGCCACTATTACATGTTCTTTTATTACAGTCAAAGCACAATAATCAGGAATGCTTGGGACTTTTAGTGCTTAGATTTATGAATATTACAGATTCTTGAGAGGAAGTTAAAAAAATACACAGAAAATAGTAACAATTTTGTGCCAGGTGATAATGAAGGCCATGGTTAGTACATGGTTAGAACTTGTTTGAGTGCTCTTGTTTTTCACATGTTTGTACTCTGGACAAATATTTCATGCTTGTATCAAGGTCCCATATCCCACCCACCCACCACCACAGTCACTTCCTCATCCCTTTCACCAACCTTACTTTAGGATTTCTCTCTCCATCACTCTGTCTGTCTCTAACTCCATCACAGCCCCATGAAGATGCTGATGGTGGGAAAAGCAAAGGAGACTGTGGAGAAGCTGGCCACTTCTGTACAAGATTCATGTTCTATCACTCCCTCTCAGGCCAACTCCAAGTACAAGTGAGTATTACACACACACACACACACAAATTTTGCAAAATATAACTGACAAAACTAAATATACTTATCCAAACTTAGGTTCATAGGAAATTTAGTCACAGTTTTGAACATTTTCCTCCTCCTTTATGGTTTGAATGTAGATGACTATTTTTTAATACACAATTTGAATATTGTGCTAATTTTTCTGTACTACATTGGATCTCTTCTTTTTCTGGCCAGCTTCAGCTGGTAAGAAAGATGAATGGGGATAATCCTTGTGCTCTTCTATATATTTGACTTAGATTTAGACACTGCAAACAGCCTTATAAAATTCAGTAGGTGTGTTGCTACTTGAAATCCTTTGTAATTCCCTATTTCTTTTACGTAATAGTTGTGCTAGTTGATCTGTTACACGTCATTGTTCCAGGACAGAGTACAGTGAAGAATACACCATGTTTGAATACCCTGGTGCAGCCGTTCTGAGGGCTGACCTCTCTCGTGCTGCTCTCTTGGTCAGTACTGTTATTATTAATCCCTTCTAACCAGTTCCATGAGTCTGGATTCACATTGTTATTTGTATCACAGATGTATGTACAGTATCATACAGTAGGTGAGAAGGTTTCAGCTTGTCAACTTTAATCTAGTGTTGTATAATTAATACAATGTATAATATTTCACTTGTAATTAAGTCATGCTCCTTTGTAAGTACGGTACAGTCATACCCTAAGTCTGCAGCATCCCTCAATATGGAGAACTTAAGGATAAGGGAGAGTGAAAGAGTCTCCTTGAATATTGAACCTGTGAATGGGAGCCACAAACGTAAATTATAAAATAAAAATAGATAATGATATCTCGTCATCTTTCCTATCAGAGGCTGTACCAGGAGAGTGGAGGTGAGGTGTTGGAGGGATGGAAAGTGGCAGAGATAGCCGGGGGTGAGGAGGATGGTAGGGTGAAAGTGAGGGGTCCCAATGGGGAAGTGAGGGCCAGTAGTGTGGTCCTGTGTCCAGGTCCTTGGGCCGGTTGCCTCCTACACAACCTGGGTGTCGACTTGCCACTACAGTGAGTTTTTAATTCCCTTATTTGTTAACATTCTGAGGCTCTTCACTCACAATTTAGATATTTGAAAGGTTTCTATTGGTTGATACAACTGAACACCATGCTGTAGATTATATAGCAAAGTTTAAACAAATATAAAGCACCAGATACCTAAAGAAATAAAGTACAATATAATTATAACAGATGCCTGATGAGTTTCAAGCAGCTTGATGAAGTTACTTTATATCTCTGTATTTACTTAGTACAGTACTGTATAAATATATTTGTTGGTGTGTATTTGATATTGAACATTTCAAGTGCAGGGTTAAGGTTGCCCATATGAAAATGTCTGGGAAAATAAGAGAAAAATCATTAACCAGTAATCAGATAATGTCTATGCAAGTTTTTTTAAGGAAAGAATGTTGTAAGGAAGGAAACGAGATGATGAAAAGTTTATTATTGATGCAACATTTTTTTTTATAGGTTGGCAGGTGAAAGGAATAAAAACTTTTAGAATGCCAGTCTGGAGTAGGACTGTACTGTATAGTGGAACACACTTGAGAGCCTTCCTTCAATAACAAAAAATAGTCTGATGGTATTCCAAGAAAATTGCAGAAGTTATCACTCATTGTTTGAGTTAATCTATGTCCATACTCCCTGCCAGACCCATCAAGAGTCGTGTTTGTTTCTACCAGAGAGGAGAGTTCCCAGATATTGTTCTTCTTGACTCCACTGATGTCAGTGACATGGTGTATCTTCTTCCTGCCTTGGACATACCCAATTCTTTGAAGGTCACAATGTCTTATTGGATTTGAAACCCTTTATCATAGTTGTAAGCATAGAGTTGAAAATGTGATTTTGGAACAATTAATCCTCTCAGCTCAGATGTATGTGTCTAAAAAAATGAACAAGGAATATGGCTCAATGTGACAAATGCCATGAAAGAGACTAATTTACACATCATGTATCCCATTACCACCAAAAATATGACTGGAAAACACTGCAACTGCATGGAAACTGGACAGCTCATGATCTAAAGACCACCTTTGGCATAAACTATCAAAAAATCTTGGACTGTCTCAAGATTTCCATGAGCCTTTAGAAGTTAATAATAAAAGTTAAAGTTTATGTAACAAAATCTCTGGATCTGGTTCCCTCCCTATTCAGATTCTGGTATAAGTTGGTGTAAGTACTGTAGAATTTATAGTATTTTTTCACATAAAATATTGTAATTACACTTCATCAAAAATCCAAATGAATTTATAGAATGAGTGTTTTAAAGCCTTTAGACAAGGCATTTTGCCTGGTCAAATTTTTCCTTCCTAATCTTAACATTAATCTTGGACACCGTTGGTAGGTTAGTTTTCTAGGTCTACTGTATAAAATCTTTAAAAGTGTTAACCATCCCCTTCATTCAAAGCTCCTCCACCTTTTCAACATCTCGGTTAACTAGGTATTCCCTAAATCAAAATGATCTTGCATTTTCACCTATTCATTCGAACACTACACAATTTTCTAGAAATGTTATTCCCTTGTTACTAAGTTGTGAAATAAACTCACAAAGGATGTTGTCAATGCTAAAAATCTGCTTATATTTAAGAGAGGGTAAACAGTGTTTTGCTTCGATAATTGTTTTGCATTTTTTTTATTATTATTAAAATATTATTATTATTATTATTATTTTTTTTTTTTTATAGTTTTCTTGAGCTTTGATATGGTCCTCACTGGGACTCTTTGGGTGTATAGTAACAATACTCTCCAGCGGGGCCCACTCATAGCTTCCTATAATAATAATAATAATAATATATAAAGCTATTTATATACCTTGCTGTACTGTATGCAATTCCAACTAATGAAAAGCTAACTACTTGTGGTTTTACTGTACAGTATTAACATAAGGGAAACTTTCTTGATAATATATTAGTGGTAGTACACTATTAACATGGGGCTATATTTTTGTTTTCGTAGTAATCTGTGGCATTAGTCCGAGTTAATCTATTCCAGTGGAATCAGTGTGCTAAAAATATTAAGGAGGCTATTATTATGTTGATGGTTTGGTGGCAACTAATTCACCCAAGATGTGACAGGAAACTGATTACTTTTCTGTACAGTATAAGCGGTATTTTGTTTGTCAAGGTTGGAGGAATCAGTAGCCTCTAGTTTAAGGATATATCTTGGTCCCAGTAATGAAATGAGGTTATTTGTGATCAGGTTGGTTATAGCGGTGTGGAGGTGCATCCTGACGACCCTGATCCTGATCTGAGTCGGACAGAGGAGGAGGTGAAGGAATACGTTGCTGAACATCTTTCTCTCGGAGGCAAACATTCTCACCAGGACTGCTGGTATACGGTCAGTTGGTTTATGTTTGTCTGTGTGTGAGGAAGGTATATGTGTATACAGTATATTATTAAAGTCCTTAGGCTAGAATGGCATACTTTATAATGTTGTACTACATGTTGGTATATATTTATTTTTATGGTTGGTGATTAAGCTCCATAATGCTTTAATGATATGTTACCTCCCATAATTTGTTTAGTGGTATAGCCTACTTATGAAAGAGAAAATTTTCACAATTATCCAATTAAGCACAGCAGTCAAATTTATGTGGCTTGAGGTAAAAATGAACTAAAGTATTCTAAAGAACATTTGGTATATGGATTGGCTCCTTTCACCAAGACTAAATTAAGGAACTTTGTTGTTGAAGCAAGAATTTGTTGAGAATTTGATGGGAGTGAAAATGGAAGTCTGTCTCTTTATCATATTATTTCTTATTTCAAATTTCCATTCCTGGCCCAGGAAACCTTAAATATAGAGAAATGGGGCATTAATGATGATGAAGACTAATATTTACAGTCTATACAGCACATAATAGTCACCGGAAATAAAGTCTTAATGATGATAATATATAAGTTTATATATTTTTTTTATTTTTTTCAGAACACACCAGATAAAACTTTCATTCTTGACCATCATCCGACCTTTCCCAACATTGTGTATGCTGTGGGGTTCTCAGGTGGGTAAAGGTATAGTAGTGTGTGGTGTAGGGGATATCCACCTTTATTATGCTCTTCCTTCATCCCATGGACCAATATCCTTTTTTATTTGTCCCCTTTCTTGTACTGTACCATCTTCATACCAAATTCCCTATATGGCCAGGCATTACAGTATCTATGCATTATCGAATTGATTTAAATTGTCCCACAAGCCAAGTACTGTATATGATGTGACAATTGGTGCAACATTTGATTCCGAATAACTAGACGACGGTGGTCTGTGGTTACAGGTCGTGGGTTCAGGGTGGCCCCTACCATCGGACACATCTTGGCCTGTATGGTAACAGGACGGGACCATGGCTTCAACATCTCACCCTTCTCGGCCTCCAGGTTTTCTACAGAACCCAAGAGCATGGTATAGTCTGCTCAGATCTTATTCCCGGGGTCGGTCGTAACTGAGCTAGTCCTGTCGTAAGGTAGTCCCACCCTACGACTGAGTCGGACTGACCACCTCCACCGATGTTCAAATGACCCATGGTCAGTCGTAAGGAGGGACTAAGTACTAGTCCCATGGTTCATGAATGAAGCGGTAGGTGGCAGGCAGCTCGCTAGCTGATATGAAAGCAACCAATGAACATCTCTGTAATAAAAACGACAGCCAATGAGAATGAAGGAGGTTGTTCTAGACAAACACACGTGCCGCCACTTGTCAAAGTACAACTACACTACTTCCCCTGTCACAGTCTACATTGGTGACATGAAATAGAAGATGGAAAATGGAAGGTGACCAAGAAGTGATAGACCTTGGCACCCTAACTTCACCAATGCAGAGTTGTTGGCGATGGTGACTAGTGTTGCAGAAAAGAAAGATGTAATATTTTGTAAATTTACGTTTGATCGTGCCTCGACAGCCGTAAGACCGCAGGTTGTCACACTATGCGGCTTCGCCGCTGCGACCTCGCCGTAGCGTCGGTGCCGCAAATCCTGTACCGTGTCACACTGTTAAGCACAATTTGTATTAATATAGGTACATGACAAATTACTATATAGAGTAAGGAAAAAAAGGATACAAAAGATTTTCTTGGCTTGTCTTGGACGCTGTGAATAAATAAATCCACGTCAAGTATTGTAATTGGTAATTTTAAAGGAGTAGTATACCAGAGGGGCGCCGGTGCGGCGTGGTCAGACAGTGTGACTACGTACTGTACACTCTCCCATAAAAGTATCGGCATTAAAACGAATGAACGAAAACGACAATAAACGTAGCATTATGGTACATTGCTTTGAAACCTTATAGATAGTGGTATTCCTGCCGATCAGTTGCCAATTATGCATATTCGTATTGCTTCATGAGTCTGAGAAACTATAGTGGATGCAAATCGAAACCTATTCGCATTTCTTCACCTATTAGAGAAATTTCAAATTTTATCGTAAGATTTGTCCCTTTCTAATGCTGAAAACTCAGCTAATCCACACCGCAGTTGCCAAATGGTATATAACGTTATCTTTCTTTTTATTTATTTTATTTTTACTTTTTTTATATACCTCTACCTCAGGACAGGAGGCCATCAGTCGTGGCCTGAGACTGAGGCCCCGAGATTATCGAGTGAAGCTTTGAGGTGTTGGTTGCTTCACATGTTTGTTTATACTCGTCACTTTCTGGAGAGGGCAATGTCTGTTTGTGTTACTTTACAAAACCTTATTTAGAAGTATGAGAAGAAAAAGCATAAGCCTACTTAATCCTACCGTATGCTACAACTGCATTATATTTAAGACAAAATACTACAGTTATAGCGAATCTACTCAAAGATTCCTCTTTGGTTAAAATCCGATTTGGTAACTTTATTCTCTGGGTTATCATTCTCATTATATTCAATAATTCAGTAAATTCACCCTCCCCAAAAACCATCAATCATTAAAATTACATACCGTATATCTGTAAAAATGAAGTCACAACACTTACTCCACGACTTGCCTAATGCATGAATTATGTATGCTAGAGGATTTCACGTTAGTACAGAAATGAGAGTTAACTCATTGCCAGCAGGAATACCAACCCCACAGTACAGTCATACATGTAGCTTCGATCTTTTCTCAGCAGGATCTAGCCAGCAATGCAAATACTTTTTTGGGAGAGTGTACATTAAACTGTGTGTGTTTTGCCATGATATGCGGCGGTGCAGCGACGCCGCAGGGTGTGACACCTCTCATTTGTTTGTATGTGTTATCGTCATTCTGCGGCGGCGCCGCATAGTGTGACAACAGCCTAAGATTGAAGGTGGCAGCATGGCAATATGTAATTGATGCTGTCAATGCTGTTAGTAGAGTGCAGCGTGACGTCTCTGACGTGAAATTAAAGTTCAATCACTTCAAATCAGTTTAGAAAAAGAGGGCAAAGGACTTGCAGTACCAGAGAGAATCAGGAAGATCTTGAAGGAAAAAAAAAATATTCTTGAGAATACTTAACTTAATATATGTAACCTAACTACCCTTAACTTAAAACATTTTCACATACCCTAACAAAAGTTAGAGTACAACAACTGTTACTGCAATTTCTGCAAAAATTTGGTATCATATAGGATTTCACAGATTCTTGAGATAATTCTATGCCGCACGTCTACAATTCCAAGGAGGCTTCAGTGTTTGCACTTAAATTTTGGTAATCATAGCACAAATCATGTATCAGAGACTGTCATATAACTCCTGCCACAATAAACTACCGCTACATACTAGAATATATTATTAACTTTTACCATAAGGCGTGTTTTGAAGGCTAATTAACGCTGATGAGGCGGGGTTGTGGCACGCTACGACCGGGGATTAGAGTGTTAAGACTGCTCGGTAATGGGTATAAATTTCGGCAGATTTACGACCAGAGTTAGTCCCTCTGACGTCACAACATGGCACCCAAAATGTTTTGAACATCGCTGGCAGCAGCCATTGTGATGACTTATTAGTCCCACGCTGGCGAGCTACGACCGGGACTAAAGTTTTGAACATCCGGCCCATGGTTTCTAGTCAAACCAAAACAACCTTAGGATATAATAGTCATAGAACTGGTTTAGTTGGTGGTAATCCCTTGCCACTGTGTAAGGCCACAATATTGTATTAGGTTCTGTTGAAAGAAGCACAATATACAGTATGTGACTTGGATGGACTTAAGTTTTAACTTTTTATCTGTTGGTAGTGTCATAACCTGTAATCCAGTTGTCATTCCAGCTTGGCTATGACCTAGACTACAGATTATTATATTCATAGATATAAGGCCTGTCATATCTTGGCTATGAACTCTGAAGATTCATTGAGTTTTGAAGAATTTTGTTTGATCACAGAAGGACATACGAGTACAATATTATGAATTGTACAGTTTGTATTTAGATGACAGGAGCACCAGGACTTTTAAATGTAACTTGCACATCGGTTGAATGGCATCAGCCAAAATAAAATGTGTAAAAGCTTCACGTGTTGTTTGACTCTTTCATTATCTTGATATGGTGGATGTCAAGGGTTAAAGTATATTTACAGGTGGTTATGGAAGTTCGAACGACAAAGCATATTCGCCTCATAACTTATATTGCTTAGATATTTAAACCACAGCTGGTGCTTTAGTTATATCGCAGGCTGAGGGAACACGAATTTTTGTTCACCACAATGCAGTTCTGTAGAATTATTCTGAAGCAGTGCCGGGTACAAGTCGTTACAGTGACTGAACGCTTACGAACACAATTTTAGCTTAAAAGTGAACTTTACTTAAAAAAATACTGGCCCATGTGAGTAATAAGCTTGTGAGCAGCGAGTTCGCGTCAGTCCGGCAACTCTGGATGCTGCGAGTGAGAGTAGCGCCAAGCGGCCTTCAGTCTGAGCCTGGCTGTGGGTAAGAGTGTACGTTTCATTTCTCGCCTCCAGGAGAACTCTCATTATCCTTCATATTCTAGTCGAACAGTTATTTCTCTGGTGTTCCATTGTCTTTGGTGGTTTTGGTGAGTACAGATGTGTGTAATTTTAGCGTTGTATTATCAAATTGTTTTGAGATTTGTCATGTCCATTGTGAATTTAAAAAAAAAATGAAATAAATTTGTCATTATTACTAATTATTATTTTCTGCAAATCTGCTCGAATCCTAGGATAAACTACATATAACGACAGTTTGTGCCTTAGGAGTGTAATTTTTGTAACGTGATGTACTGCGAAGATAATTTAACATTAGTATGAATTATTATTATTATATGATAATGACTTTCCATTTTACCAATTTCTAAGTTTGAAGGAAGCCTCGGGTAGTAAATGGATTTGGGGAGGGGGGACGCATTAGCAAAAACTTGACTGTTATTTGACCTAACCGGTGTAGCCTAACTTTTAGAGACCTAACCTGGTCATCGCACTGGAAGCGTAGACAGACAGACGGACGGACATAGAGACAAAAATCAGACAGTGGGTGGGAGTAATTGTTAAGGTGGTCAAATGACACACATACAAACGCACTCATTGTTTTACAGAGACAGAAAAGAGGCAAATACTAGTTCAGCCATTATTTTACCAGGCGAAAATTTACCCAGCCCCCTCATTTAATTAATATCTTTATCGGTAAATATATTAGGCTACATGAAAACTTAACACTACTATATATTATTTCAACTTGCAAGCGGTGCAAAGTACAATTTTCTAATTTGCATTACCCCTTGTTTTGTGTCTGGCGTAGAAGTGGCAGCGTAACAATATTCGAATTACACATGAATACGACCAATCTCCCTGCAGTAACGTTGAATAATCCTGTACTTTATCAGATGTGATCATAACGTGTCCAGTGCTGCCACATGTAGCCTACTCCACAGCCATTACACTGAAGGGAATCGGTACATTTTCTCAAGAATACAAAAAAAAAAAAAAAAAAAAGATAAAATAAAACAAAACGTATCATATAGTGTGGTTTACGAATGACCTGCAGACAGAAGCACTAACTTGGATACCAGAGACAGACAGACAGACAGAGATAAAGAGACCGACAGAGAAGGGAGGAGGAGCAAGGTAATCTAGTGTAGTTGACAGGCGTGAGATGCAAGGTAACCAAATTGTGTGATAGGGTGGGAGTCAGGGAAGGAGGCGAGGAAATGGAAGTGGCCGTGTAGCAAATAGGGAAAAAGATTGAAATTGGGAGGGCGAAAGTGGCTGGTTGAGCTTCTTATATAGCAGGGATTAGGGAGAGATTCGAAATGGGGAGAAAGATTGACATAGGGATGGCTAAAATGGCTGTTTGTTGAAGTTTGTTGTAGGGATTAGGGAGAGATTCAAGATGGGAAGGAAATATTTCACTATGTATGAAATAGGGATGGTGTTTGAAATGGAGAGATATATTGTTTTGAATAGCGTGTGGAATAGGGAGAAAGGAAAATTGTTTGACATGACAAGCGGTGGAGAGATTGGAAAGGTAGGAGAGAGAAGGAACAAATTGGTTAACAGACTCTACCGTTAATTAAAGGAAGGAAACCGTGACTGAAATAGAGTAAAGGGAGTGAGGTAGGCTTGATTGTTCTCGGGTGTCATGTAACAATGTTGAACCAGAGTTTGTCATTCAATTACTTTATGAATATACATACTGTATTTATATGTACCGTTCTGTCATGTATTACTGCGTCTCTAAAGTTATCATGTTGGTCGAGCTGTAAATTTAAGTGAAAGTTAACTTATCGGTACTGTTATTCCTTACGAAAGTTTTTGTCCAGGAGAGAGAGAGAGAGAGAGAGAGAGAGAGAGAGATTGTATTTGTGTGAGTGTGTGTGTTATTTTTTAGTTTATTTTTCAACTAAACCATTCGTACCCGGATAGGCTAGGCTAGTGGTTTCACATCAAGAGTGGTAAATTCTGCTGATTAATAGGCTACTGTCGCTACTTAATTAAAACTACTGTCTATCGCAAAATATACTTGGTAATAATACACTGAATAAACAAAGGCATTGGAGTGTATACAAGCTCACCCCAACCTGGAACACAAGGCGAGGGCAAAAATGTGTCGGGGAAAATAGTTTGAGTAATTAGGGGCTGGCATTATACTTGTACTGTAGTCGTGATGGTGGTGGTGGTGGTTGTTGTTGTTGTTGTTGTTGAAATAATGGGAGTTTTATTGTGTGTTTGTTGCTGGGCTGCTTGTTGAGTTCAGTGCGTGGGGTTGCAGGGAAAATAGTTTGAGTAATGAGAGGCTTGCATATTGTAGCCTACTCGTTGTAGTGGTGGTGGTGGTGGTGGTTGTTGAAATATGGGAATTACATATTATAGTGTGTGTGTGTGTGTGTGTGTGTTTGACGAAGGAAAGGATAGAAGGGACGGACAAGAGGAAGAGGAGGGAGTGATGGTGAAGATAAAAGAGAAGAGGTATAATGGGGAAGACAGTTGAGGAAGAGGGATGGGGATGATAAAAGTGAATAGAGAAAAGGTACAATGGAAAAGCCTGACTGTTGAGGAAAGAGAGGAATTGGATGAAGAGTGAGGGACGAGAGTAGGAAGAAGGATGGTGAAACTAAAGAGCTGAGAAAGGGAAGGAATACAAGGAAGGGGAAGGCAGAGAAAGACAAAGAGGAATATGAGTAGGAAGGGAGAGGGATGATGTGAAAGATATATATATTTTTTAATGACGACTGTTATTACCATTCTCACCAGAGCTAGCCTAATACCATAACATACTACCACCACTACCACCACCACCACTTAGAACTATCACCATAACTAACAGAATAACATACCACCATCACTACTACTACTACTACCACCATCACCTTTACTACCACCACCACTTAAAACTACCACCATAACCAATAGAGTAACATACCACAATCACTACCACCACTATTACCACCACAACTTAAAACTACCACCATAGCTCATAGAATAACATACCACAATCACTACTACCACTACTACTATCACCATCACTACCACTACTACCATCAAGGGACCAATATATCTGCCTGAGTGGGTGGGACCAGATATTGAAAGTGATGTGTCAATTTGTTAGCCGGACGTCCCATTTTCCATACATCAGTGCTCTCTCTCTCTCTCTCTCTCTCTCTCTCTCTCTCTCTCTCTCTCTCAGTGATATGTCTCTCTCTCTCTCTCTCTCTCTCTCTCTCTCTCTCTCTCTCTCTCTCTCTCTCTGTTAGCCTAATGCGTTACGTCATCCTCCAGTGTTAAGGTAAATAAATGTCTCCCTTTGTACATGCGTGGTGGTGAAGCTACTTTTTGTCGTAAATGATCATCGTTTTTCATACTGTACATACGAACCAGATATTTTATTATTATTATTATTATTATTATTATTATACGCGGTATATAAACAGGCTTAATACACTCTATCGGTTTCATATCAGCGTTGGTGGTCTTTGATCGATGAGGTGTGTAGCCGTCTTGACAAAAATAAATGTATCTATATTTGTGTTTGCTGGAGGAGTTATTGTTGTTGTTATTGTTGATGATGATGTCTCTTGAGAGCTTGGGGTTGAATGTGTCTATAGACTTGGAAAAATTACCTGTTTCTCGGGTTATTATTCTTTCCTGGAATATTGTTTTTTTTTAACTGCGTAGGATAATTAATTATATGATGGTTCCCGGTTGACTCGTTCGTAATTGGTTTTGTGTGTTTGTTTGTTTGTATATGTTTCCAATTCTTCCTTGCTTCATTATTCCTTCCACATATTATATTCCGTATCCCTTACTTCTCCCTCCTTTTCGAAACCTTATTCCTCCCTCCTTTTTTTTTAGTACTCCTTTCTCTTCCATGTACAGTCACGAAGCCTAGTAAGTAGTCTATCCAGGTCTGCTCTGAATAGCCTAATGAAATACTAAGGGGGAGATATAATTATACAGTGTTGGTAAATCTGGAGCAACTGATTCCTCCAAACTATTCCAAGCAACAGGCCACCATTATTTTTGTTAAGGGGGTAGTACACTGATGGTAAATATGGAGCAACTGATTCCTCCAAACTATTCCAAGCAACAGGCCACCATTATTTTTGTTAACATGGTACTGTTTCCTGGCATACTTTGGAGGAATCAAGGCACTCCAATGTAATGTACCAGAAATGTATTCTTGTTTTAAAGGGAGATTTTCTTGTTGGTGTATTGGCAGGTTTGTGATTCCTCCAAACTAAGCCAGGAAACAGAGGACCTTAATGTTACTAATAGGAGTTCCGTTTTATGGCATAGTTTGGAGGAATCAGTAGCCTTCCAATCATTTTCCAACACGAGAATCTTCCCTTAAGGACCCTGTGATCGTGTATGAAAATTGGAGGCTTCTGATTCCTCCTGACCATGCCACGAAACAAACAAGCTCCTTCTATATAGGTGTGTGTGTTTCATGGCAATATTTGAAGGACTCATTTATCTCCAATGTTCTGACTACATCACAGGGTCCCTTAAACTAACTCTCTCTCTCTCTCTCTCTCTCTCTCTCTCTCTCACAGGGTCCCTTAAACTAACTCTCTCTCTCTCTCTCTCTCACAGGGTCCCTTAAACTAACTCTCTCTCTCTCTCTCTCTCTCTCTCTCTCTCTCTCTCTCTCTCTCTCTCTCTCTCTCTCTCTCTAAACGAGCTCCTTGCAAGTATATATGTAATTATGAGACAGGACACGTGTTGTAATTGGTTCACTGGTTGGCTGTGTCAGATGATTCCAAACTTCCAACAAGAAGACCATGCTGGGTATTTAATTATTATGGCACGTGGCTTTACAGACGTTCTTCTTGTCATTGTTACTCTCTTCTTCCTCTTCTTTATTCTGTTTCTCATTCTCCTGTCCTTCTTTTATCCATTCCTTCATTCTTTTCATTGTTACTCTCTTCTCCCTCTTCTTTCTTCTGTTTCTCTTTCTCCTGTCCTTCTTTTATCCATTCCTTCATTCTTTTCATTGTTACTTTATTTTCCTCTCATTGTTATTCTCTTCTTCCTCTTCTTTATTCTGTTCCTCTTTCTCTGGTCCTTCCTTTATCCATTCCTTCATTCTATTCATTGTTACTCTCTTCTCCCTCTTCTTTCTTCTGTTCCTCTTTCTCTTGTTCTTTTATCCATTCATTCCATCTTCTCATTTTTGTTACTTTATTTTCCTCTCATTGTTATTCTCTTCTCCCTCTTCTTTCTTCTGCTTCTCATTCTCCTGTTCTTCGTTTATCCATTCATTCCTTCTTCTCATTCGTACTCTCTTCTTTCTTCTGTTTCTCATTCTCCTGTCCTTCTATTATCCATTCGTTCCATCTTCTCATTTTTGTTACTTTATTTTCCTCTCATTGTTATTCTCTTCTCCCTCTTCTTTCTTCTGTTTCTCTTTCTCCTGTTCTTCCTTTATCCATTCATTCCTTCTTTTCATTCTTACTCTCTTTCTTCTGTTTCTCATTCTCTTGTCCTTCCTTTATCCATTCATTTCTTCTTCTCGTTGCTACTTTATTCTCCCTCCTCTTCATTATCTTCATCTTTCTCCTGTCCTTCATTTACCCTTTCATTCCTTCTTCTAATTGTTACTCTTCCTCTCCCTCTTCTTCCTTATCTTCATCTTTCTCCTGTCCTTCCTTTATCCATTCATTCATTCTATTAATTGTTACTCTTACTCTTCCTCTTCTTCCTTATCTTCATCTTTCTCCTGTCCTTCATTTACCCTTTCATTCCTTCTTCTCATTATTACTCTCTTCTTCCTTCTCTTCATCTTTCTCCTGTTCTTCCTTTACCCTTTCATTCTTCATATATATATTCTTTAGTCTTAAGCCTCCATAATTTAACCTTCCTTCCCTCTCTCTTTTGTTTTACCTTTCCTTTAGTTTTATCTTCCATTATCTGCCTCTTCTGTCTTCCATTCATCTATTTCCCTTTTCTGTCCTTTCCCCCGTATTTTTAATTTTCCTTCCTTGTTCCTTTAGTCTCGCCTTCTTAATTATTTCCCTCCGTTCTTCC
>JAWQEG010000233.1:0-17381 GCA_033782935.1 Petrolisthes cinctipes
CTACCACCTATTGTTATAACCATATTTCTAGGACTACCACCACTAGTACGACTTTTTCTACTACCACTACCACCACTACCACCACCACTACCACTACTACCATCTGTTTTCCTTCTAGTCAATAAATGTCACTACCAGTCTACCTTCCTGTTGTATGTGTGCGTGTGTGTGTGTGTGTGTGTGTGTTGTGTGTGTGTGTGTGTGCTACTCGTCATTATGGCCTGATATTGATTTGTGAGCCTTCCTTCCTTCCTTCCTTTCCCTCTTACACTCTTCCTTCCTTTCCCTCCCCTCCCCCTTCTCTCTCTCTCCTATCCACTCTTTTCTCTCCCTTACTTCCCCTCCCCTCCTCCATCTCCTACCCATCCTTCCTTCCTTCCTTCCTTCTTTCTTTTATACTTCCCCTCTTCCTTCTCCCTCTCCTACCCACCCTTTTTCCTCCCTTCCTTCCCCTTCTTTCTTCCTTCCTTCCTTCCTTCTATCACCATTGTCTCTCCTCTTTCTTTCCTCCATCCTCCTCTCTCCTTCCCTTCTTTCGTGTTTATCTTCCTTGCTTCCTTCATTCTTTCCTCCTTCTTTCTTTCACTCGTACACGTATTTTTTTACTTCCTTTCACCTTCCTTCCCAATCACCACCATCACCACCACTATCACCACTACCATCACCACCACCACCACCACCATCATCACCACTCCTTTCTTCTCCACCACTATCACCACCATCACTAATACCACCACTCCACTCCCCTCACCTCCACCACCATCACCACCACCACCACCACTTGTCAAACTAAATATGTTCTTTCTCCACCCTTTCTTTCATACCATAATACACACACACACACACACACACACACACACACACACACACACCATACATACATAAATACATACATACATAAATACATATCAAGTCATTTCAATACCTTCATTAACTTCAATCATGTTGTTTGTTAAAAGGAGAAGGAGGAAGAGCAGAGGGAGGAAGAGGAGGAGGAAGAGGAGGAGTGGAGGTAAGATGAAAGGAGAGGACAATTGACAGCATTAAGACTCAAAGAACACACACACACACACACACACACACACACACACACACACACAGTCCTACATTATACAGGCATAGATTCACACACATACACATACATATTATAGCCACATATTCATACATATAACACACACATAATAAATAGGCAAATATACTTTCATGTGTGTGTGTGTGTGTGTGTGTGTGTGTGTGTGTGTACAACCACCATAAAACATACATATTTAATCTTCCACTCTGACCTTGACCTTTGACCTTTAGTGTGTGTGTGTGTGTGTGTGTGTGATCTTGTTTTTTTCCCTTCCCATTTATTCTCTCTCTCTCTCTCTCTCTCTCTCTCTCTCTCTCTCTCTCTCTCTCTCTCTCTCTCTCTCTCTCTCTCTCTCTCTCTCTTCTTCCCTAACTTATCTTCTCAACTTTCCTCCCCCTCTCTCTCTCTCTCTCTCTCTCTCTCTCTCTCTCTCTCTCTCTCTCTCTCATCCTTCCTGACCTGTCTTATCTAGTTCTCTCCCTCCCATCCCCTCTCCTTTTCTCCCTCCTTCCTTCCTCTCGCATCGAATCTCTCTCCCCCTTTCTCTCTTTCCTCCCTCCCTTTCTCTCTTCATACCCACATGACCCCATTCTCTCTCTCTCTCTCTCTCTCTCTCTCTCTCTCTCTCTCTCTCTCTCTCTCTCTCTCTCTCTCTCTCTCTCTCTCTCTCTCTCCAAGGAATAGAAAGTTACACAGGGAAATGAAGAATAATGGGACATAGGATAATAACAATAATGAAGAAGAGAGGAAGAGGAAGAGAAGGAGGAGGAAGAGAGGAAGAGGGAGAGAAGGAGAAGAAGGAAGTGATAGAAGAGAAGGAGGGAGAAGGAAGGAATGGAGGAAGAAAACGAAAGACAAGAATAGGGAAAATAGGTAAAAGAAAAAGAAAAAATAGGAGAGAAGAATAGAAATAAGTAAAGAAGAAGGAAGGAGAATAAAAAGAAAAGGAAGAAAGGAGGGAAAAGAAAGTGAGATAAAGAAGGAATGGAGGAAGGAGGAATAAGAAAGTAGAAGTTGAAAGGAGGGAGAAGGAAAATGAGAGATAAAGAAGGAATGGAGGAAGGAAAAAGAGAAATAGATAAAGAAAGAAAGAAGGAAGAAGTAAAAAGAAGAAGGAATAAGAAAGAAGAAGAAGGAAAAGGGAAGAGAATTAAAAAGAAAGGAGAAGGAAAATGAGAGAAAAAGAAGGAAAGGAAGAGGAAGGAATAAGAAAGGAGAAGAAGGAGAAGGGAAGAGAGATAAAGAAGAAATGACGGAAGAAGGAAAATGAGAGATAAAGAAGGAATGAAAGAAGAAGGAATTAGAAAAAAGAAGAAGGAGAAGGGAAGAGAGATAAAGAAGAAATGAAGGAAGAAGGAAAATGAGAGATAAAGAAGGAATAAGAAAGAAAAAGAAGGAGAAGGGAAGAGAAATAATGAAGGAAGAAGGAAAATGAGAGATAAAGAAGGAATGGAGGAAAAAGGAATAAGAAAGGAGGAGAAGGAAAAGGAAAGAGAGATAAATAAGGAATAAAGAAAGAATGGAAGAAAAAGGAATAAGAAATAAAAGAAGAAGAAGGGAAGAGAAATAAAGAAGGAGTGAAGAAAGAATGAAGGAATAAGAAAGAAAAAGGAGGAAAAAGGAAGAGAGATAAAGAAGGAATGAATGAAGAAGAAATAAGAAGAGAATTACCAAGTATCACAAAGTAGTTGAAACAAAACTCCACTATCTTGTTCATTACGGGGATGTGTGTGTGTGTGTGTGTGTGTGTGTGTGTTTGTTGGTTTCTATTTTGTGTGTTTCTTTGTGTTTGTATTTATTTTTTAGTGTGCGTGTTTCTTTGTGTGTGTGTGTGTTTGTTGGTTTCTATTTTGTTTGTTTGTGTTTGTATTTATTTTTTAGTGTGTGTGTTTCTTTGTGTGTGTGTTTGTTTCTTTGTGTGTATGTTTTATTTGAATGTGTGTGTGTTTGTTTATCTGTGTGTTTGTGTGTGTGTGTTTGTTAGTGTGTGTGTGTTTGTACAGTACGTGTGAGTTTGTGTGTGTTTGTTTGTTTCTTTGTGAGTGTGCGTGTTTGTACTTGTTTCCGTGTGTTTTACTTAAACGTGTGTGTATGTTTCTTTGTGTGTGTTTTTTTTGTGTGTGTGTGTATGCGTGTGTTTGCATGTTTATTTCTTTGTTTATGTGTGTGTATCACGTGTCGAAAATGCACCGTTTCACTTCCTTCGTGAAAATAAAGTCTCTCTTAACGTTTCTGTCAATAATAATAATAACAATAATAATAATAATAATAATAACAACAATAATAATAACAATGATAATAACAATGATAATAATAATAATAATAACAATAATAATAATAATAATAATAATAGCTGAACGAGGGTTGAGTTGATAAATAGACAGATAGATGGATAGATAGACAGACTGACAGATAGATAGATAAGTTGATGATATAATCGCAGATACGGATAGTTTCCTACAGTGTAACACACACACACATTCATAAACACTTCTCGGGCTCTCCTTCTCTCTCTCACCCACACACATATTCATAAACACTTCTCTCTCTCTCTCTCTCTCTCTCTCTCTCTCTCTCTCTCTCTCTCTCTTATAAACACTTCTCGGTCTCTTTCACACACACACTCTTATATATTCATAAACACCACACACACACACACACACACACACACACACACACACACACACATATTCATAAACACTTCACACACACACACACACACACAGGAGATGGGGCGACAAACATCCCTAGCCTTGAATCATACACTGGAAAGGAAAATAGAATGTGTGAGAGAGAGAGAGAGAGAGAGAGAGAGAGAGAGAGACAGAGACAGAGAGAGAGAGAGAGAGAGAGATATTCGTCACCGTCTCCCCTCCCCTCCGCATCTTCCCTTGTTTTCTTTTGCTCTGCTTCCTCTCTTACTTCTATTGTATTCCCTCCTACCCTTCCCTTTATCCCCCTTCCCTTATTCCCCTTCTATCCTTTCCCCTTCCCTCTCCTTCTCCCCCCTCCCCCTTTTATTAACTCTACCCCCTTCTTCTCCTCACCCTCTTTCCTCCTTCCCAGATCCTTTTAAAAGTGTAGGATGTGACGATGTCCCCCAGATTATTACGTAAAAATAATATTTAATAAGTCACTAAGCAAATGTAAATTGGCTTTGGAAGAAAGCCAATGTAACTCCTATATATAAGAAAGATAATAAAAATCATGCTGGAAACTACCGCCCAATAGGTTTAACATCCGTTATGATAAAAATATTCGAAAAAAATGTTGAGAGATAAAATAGTATCACATCTAGATGACCAAAACTTAATCCTGGACTCTCAACACGGTTTCCGTATCAAGGATCTTGTCTAACAAATTTACTCTATTTTTTTAACTACATAAGCGGTAATGCAGACGAAAAAGTGCCAACTGATATTATATATTTAGACTTTCAGAAAGCGTTTGACACAGTACCACATAAAAGACTATTACTGAAGTTAAAAGCACATGGCTTGGGGGAACAGTTGTGTACATGGATTGGAGATTGGCTATCAAACCACTGGTAACGAGTCGTAATTAATGGGATGTGTGTGTGTATATGTGTGTTTCTTTGTGTGTGTGTGTGTTTGTTTCTTTTTTGTTTGTAAATTTCTTAGTGTGTGTGTGTGTGTGTGTTTGTTTCTTTGTGTGTGTGTGTTTGTTTGTACTTATTTCCGTGTGTTTTACTTGAACGTATGTGTTTTTTTGTGTCTTTGTTTCTTCGTGTGTGTGTTTGTGTTTATTTCTTTGTTTATGTGTGTGTATCACGTGTCAAAAATACACCGGTTCCCTACCTTCGTGAAAATAATGTCTCTCTTAAAGTTTCTGACAACAATAATAATAATAATAATAATAATAATAATAAGAGCAGAATGAGGGATGAGTTGATAAATAAATAGATAGATAGATGGATAGATAGACAGACTGACAGATAGATAAGTTAATTATATAATCGCTGGTACGGATGGCTTCTTACACACACACACACACATTTCTCGATCTCTCCTTCTGTCACACACACACACACTCTCTCTCTCTCTCTCTCTCTCTCTCTCTCTCTCTCTCTCTCTCTCTCTCTCTCTTATAAACACTTCTCGGTCTCTTTCACACACACACACACACACACACACATATTCATAAACACTTCACACACACACACACACAGGAGATGGGGCGACAAACATCTCTAGCCTTGAATCACACACTGGAAAGGAAAACAGAATGTGTGTGTGTGACAGACAGAGAGAGAGAAAATAAAATAGATAGCTTGAAAGATAGAGAGAGAAAAAAAAATAGAGAGAGATTGATTCGTCACCATCTCTCCTCCGTATATCTTCCCTTATTTTCTTTTGCTCTGCTTCCTCGCTTCCTTCTATTGTAATCCCTCCTTCCCTTCCCTTTTTTCCCCTTCCCTTATTCCCCTTCTATCCTTTCCTCCCCCCCTTTATTAACCCCTCCCCCTTCTTCTCCTCACCCTCTTTCCTCCTTCCCAGATCCTTTTAAAAGATTTGTAACGGTTGTTACTGTGTAGTGAAGATGTTTGTTATCTTCACTTAGGGTGAATGGCAAACAAGGTTTGTGTTGGTCTAGTCTAGTCTAGTCTGTTTATTTCTTCAGGTTTTACATTGCATATAAGGTTTTATAGCTAACCTGGAAGCTAACCTGGAATATGATCATGTGACTATATTTTATAGTCAACCTGGAATATGCTCAATCATATACATAAAGGTTGCCTGCTACAATACTACCCCCCTTAGTGATGAGGAAGGAGGAACGATACAGTCTTCTTATGGCGTCCGCTTGCATTGTGGAGAAGTTGTAGAACGTATCAGTAGCGTGGAGTTGTAGGCGTAGTTGTTGTTGTTGTAGTGGTCGAGGTCGTAGATTAGAGTGTAGCAGGAAAGTTGGTGCATGTGCGCGTGCTTGTGTGAGCGTGTTGCTGCAGTGCCAATCGAACTCAATGAGTCCCTGAGCTTACGATTTTTAATGTCGACAGCAAGGTCGAAGTTTGTCAAAAAATCGGTGCCCAAAATGGCTTGTGTGTGCGCGAGTGTGTGCGTGTGTGTCCGCAGGCGTGTGTGCGCGCGCGTGCGTGTGTGTCCGCAGGCATGTGTGCGCGTGTGTGCGCGTGCGTGTGTGTCCGCAGGCGTGTGTGCGCGTGCGTGCGTGTGTGTCCGCAGGCGTGTGTGCGCGAGTGTGTGCGCATGTGGCTGCTGTGCCAATGGAAGTCAATGACCCCTGGGCTTACGATTTTTGATGTCGACAACAGGGTCGAAGTTTGTCAAAAAATCGGCGCCCAAATTGGCTTGCGCGTGCTTGCGCAGCCTGGCACTTGACACAGGTGTGAGTCCAACTCCTGATGTCTTTGTTGATATCCGACCAAATGAATCTTGAATGTGTCATTTCTTGTGAAGCTCGTATTCCAGGGTGAGAGAGGTTATGCAGTTGATGGAAGAGAGGGTACCGAAGATTCTTTGGCAATGACTTGTGGCATGCCTGTGCTGGTACCATGCTTAATTCAGCTCCAGTGGCAGGAGGGCAATTGTGTGGCTAAGGTTTGTGAGACTAGGTTTGATGCCACTTGTTTTGAAGTTATTATTTGCCATGGTCACTCCGGGGTCACCAATTGTAACGGCGGTTACGATGTAGTGAAGATGTTTGTTATCTTCACTTAGGGTGAATGGCAAACAAGGTTTGTGTTGGTCTAGTCTAGTCTAGTCTGTTTATTTCTTCAGGTTTTACATTGCATATAAGGTTTTATAGCTAACCTGGAAGCTAACCTGGAATATGATCATGTGACTATATTTTATAGTCAACCTGGAATATGCTCAATCATATACATAAAGGTTGCCTGCTACAGATTATTACGTGAATGTCATATAGAGAAGTTTTACAACCTTTAAAAATAATATTTAAGTTAATATACTAAGCAAATGTAAATTGGCTTTGAAAGAAAGCCAATGTAACTCCTATATATAAGAAAGATAATAAAAATCATGCTGGAAACTACCGCCCAATAGGTTTAACATCCGTTATGATAAAAATATTCTAAAAAAATGTTGAGATATAAAATAGTATCACATCTAGATGACCAAAACTTAATTCTTGACTCAACAGGGTTTTCCGAATCAAGGATCTTGTCTAATTAATTTATTCGATTTTTTTTTACTACATAAGCTGTAATGCAGACGAAAAAGTGCCAACTGATATTATATATTTAGACTTTCAGAAAGCGTTTGACACAGTACCACATAAGCGACTACTATTGAAGTTAAAAGCACATGGCTTGGGGGAACAGTTGTGTACATGGATTGGAGATTGGTTATCAAACCGCCGGCAGCGAGTCGTAATTAATGGGGAAGCATCAGACTGGCTGGATGTTGTAAGTGGGGTGCCACAGGGATCAGTGATAGGATCAACACTATTTTTAATATATATAAACGACTTAGAATGTGGACTTATCTCGAAAATATCCAAATTTGCAGATGATATGTAAATTGGTAGTATTGCAAAAAGCAACTAAGACTGTGAAGCCATTAAGAGCGACCTAAACACACTGTCAGAATGGAGCGATAAATGGTTGTTGAAGTTTAATGCGGATAAATGTAAGGTGATGCATGTAGGTAATAACAACCTGAGACATAATTATAGATTACAAGGTAGAAATCTGGAAAAAGTAAGAGAGGAAAAGGACTTGGGTGTCATAATTAGTAGCGATCTAAAGACAAGTGTGCAGTGTTTGGCAGCAAGTAAAAAAGCAAATGTAGTTTTAGGCTTTATTGCTCGGAATTTTAAATATAAGTCACCAGAAATAAAAACGCGTTTATATACATCTCTTGTTAGACCACATTTAGAATACTCAGTTCAACTATGGTCCCCTTGTTATATTAAAGATGCTAAAAGGTTGGAAAGCGTACAAAGAAGAGCAACTAAAATGATCCCTGGCATTCGTAATTTGACATATGAGGAAAGATTAAAAAAGCTCAACATGTTTTCTCTGGAAAAATTAGAACATGTGGGGACCTCTTCGAAACTTTTAAAATATTAAAAAACTTTGATAAAATTAATTATGAAATTTATTCCAGCTCTATCCCCAGTCTGGAACGAGAAATAACGTTTATAAACTTAAAGGATAACGTTTTAACACAGAACAGCGAAAGAACTTTTTCAATATCAGAGTCGTAAACTATTGGAATAAACTCCCGGCATCTGTAGTAGCAGCGAATACAGTAGAAACATTTAAACATAGCCTCGATAAATATTTTCAAGAAAAAGGTTCTGTTTTCAATTTTTTTCATAGTAGTAAGTAGATGTTAGAATTAGGCTTCAACCATTTTTCCTACTTTCCTATAAAATTTCCTTGTGCATTCCTTATAAAAAAACAAGGTGTTATTTTCGATCTGTTTTTCCAACCTTGTCCTTTATCTATCCTTTCCTTCAACACGTAGATTAGATTAGCCTAGTTAAACAGGTAACCTTGTAAAAGACACTATGGATCTCCTGTTGCCTCTACTTCCTTTGTATTCCTCCCTCTTCCCTCTCTCCTTCTCCCCCTTCTTCTAACTCTCTCTCTCTCTCTCTCTCTCTCTCTCTCTCTCTCTCTCTCTCTCTCTCTTATTATACCTTCCCTCCTTTCCCTCCCCATCTCCTCCTTTTCCCTCTTCCCTCCCTCATTGTTTCTTTCCCTCTTTCCTCCACTCATTTTCCCTCCCTCTCCTTCCTCCCCTCCTCATTATTCCTTCTCTCCCTCTCTTCCCTCTCAGCCCCTTCCCTCATTATTCTTCCTCTCAGCCCTCCCCTCTCATTATTCTTTTCTTTCCCTCTTTTCCCTCTCTCCCCTCGTTATTTCTCCCCTCCCCTCATCATCCCAACCCAACCTTTTCCCTCATTATTTCTCTCTCTCTCTCTCTCTCTCTCTCTCTCTCTCTCTCTCTCTCTCTCTCTCTCTCTCTCTGACTCCACCAGCCGTAGAGGTCGGACGTGTTTAGCAATTGCTCCGCTGGCTTGTTACACCCTACACCAACATGGACGTGAGTGTCTTGAAAACGTTGCTGGCCTCTCAAGAACAGGCCTACCGTGGTGCTTTAGAAGTGTACATTGGTCAAACTAATGACATGATAAAGGCACTACAATCAACGATAAAAGAAGTTACTCAAAGTCTGGAATTTACACAGCAGGAAGTTGATCAGTTGAAGCAGCAGGTGGTGAAGCTTGAAGCCGAGAAAACCGAAAGCAAGGAAGTTGCCAACGGGATGAAGGAAGACCTACAGGCAAGTAAGAAGCTTGTGATGGAATTACAAGAGAGGTGTAATTATCAGGAAGACCATAGTCGACGCAATAACTTGCAGATTGTTGGCTTGGAGGAACGATCGGAAGGTGAAACTTGGGGGCAGACGGCTGTCCTAGTTTCAAAACTGCTGGAGGACAAACTGGAGTTGCCCAATCTTCAAATGGAACGGGCACACAGGGTAGGACAACGCTCCAATCAACTCACTCGACCCATCATTGCCCGCTTCGTAAGATTCTGTGACCGTGAGGCGGTGATGCGCAGTGTTACTAAGCTCCGGGGAACCCGCATCTTCATAAATGAAGATCTCTGTCCTGCCTCTCAAAGTATAAGGAAGGCACAACTACCTTTGCTAAAAAAAGCAAGAAGCGAAGGTAAATTGGCATATTTTCGACACACAAAGCTAGTGATTAAGCAACGAATGAGTGCACCCCAACATGAAGTACCGACCAGGACGTTCCACAGTTCCAGACCATCTTCTTTGAATCCTCCTCCCCCTGGTGGACGAGACAGTGGAAGTGAAGCCTGGCCACAGCTCAGTGTTCCTGGTGCGGTCTCCAGTGTGGATTCAGCCGTTGGTGTGTCGGGTTCTCCTGCCGGTGTGACAGCCGTTGTTGCTGCCCCTGACGTTACCGCTACTCTGGGGGCTGTCGGTGGTAGTGATGTTGCAGTGAGCCCGTCACTGAAGGCCGGTGTGTGCTCAGGTGAAAAAAAGGATGTGCCACCCCTTTCCACAGTGAAGAGGGTAAACACGAGAATGTCATCACGACCATCCAAGAAATAGTAACAACTGGTAAATCTAATATATATTTTCTTGTATATTTTTACTTAAGATGGCAGATTACCAAGTGGTCTTTCCTTTTCATAGTCTAAGTGACGTTGAATTGGTTAATGTTTTAGATGTATGTAAATATCACTTATTTCCTATAAATACAGTTAATAACTTGAAATTTAATGTACTAAATATTGATGAAAGTCTCACAAATGATCATATACTCAATGAACCCATTTGCAACTACTATTTTTGTGATTCTGAGCTTAGGCAAAACATATCTTGCTCTAGTCTTAATATAATGTCTTATAATATCAGTAGTATTCCTCTTCATTTTGATGCTTTTCTTGAACAATGTTTATACCGTATGGATGTTGCTTTTGATATTGTGGGGTTATGTGAAACTCGGCTGACTGATGCAATATGTTCCCTTTATAATATGATCAATCATACTGCTCACTTTAAAAACAAGAATGCTCAGGGGGGAGGACTAGCAATTTATCTTCACAATAAGTTTCACTGTTCACTAATATGCAATGTTTCCCTTCAGTTACCTCACATGGAGTCTCTATTTTTAAGGATTACTCAACCATTTAAGTTTATTGTAGGTATTATTTATAGACCACCAAATGCAAACTTTAATGAATTTCTTTCATGTATTGAGAATATTATAGAATTATTAGCATTAGAAAAATTGCCTTGTTATATTATGGGTGACTTCAATGTAAATTTACTTAAAAATGAGAGTAGGGTACATGATTTTATACACTTATTTTATTCTTACTATTTCTTTCCCACAATTACCAAACCAACTAGAGTTACTGAAACTACAGCCTCACTAATTGATCACATATGGTCAAATAACCTGCAAAATCACCTGGTTAGTGGCATAATTTACACGAACATCAGCGATCACTTCCCTGTTTTCAGTATATTTTCAATTAATATGAACATCTCATATTCTTCTAGAATTATTAAGACAAAAAGAATAATGAATAATGCTTCTATTTTTGCCTTTAAAACTGACTTAATAAATTACGACTGGAGGACAGAGATTAGTGGTAGTAATGTTAACAGAAGTTTTGATATTTACATGAATAAGTTCCAAAATCTCTATAATAAGCACTTTCCTCAAAAACAATACACAGTTAAAGAAAAACATCACAATAAACCTTATATTTCTCCAGCAATAATAAATTCTATTAAGCATCGTAATAAGTTGCAGAAACTTTACGCCAGATGGCCCCTTACCTACGAAAAAATCTTCAAACAGTATAAAAATACATTAACTACTACAATAAGAGCTGCTAAAGTAAATTACTATAAATCCAAGTTAAAAGACAGTGCAGGAGATACTAAAAAGACATGGGAGACTATTAATATTTTAATGGGGAAAACTAGTGTAAATATTTTACCTGATTCTATCGTATTTCAGGATGAAGCTAAGACTAGCAACCAAGACATAGCGACATCTTTTAACAACTATTTTTGTAATATAGCTAATACCCTAGCTTCTAAAATCCAACAACCTGCAATTACTTTTTCTAATTATTTACCTGAGCCTGTAGAATTTTTATTTTTTCTTCAACCAACAACATTTATGGAAATTAAAACTGTTATAAAGAAATTAAAGTTAACATCACCAGGATTTGACGATGTAAACATAAAAATTATCAAAGAGTGCTGTAAAGAAATATCCCCTTTCCTTGAATATATTATAAACAGATCTTTTAAGGAAGGTTGCTTCCCAAAACATCTCCAGATTGCTAGAGTGATACCGGTGTTTAAAAAAGGTGAGAAATACATTCATTCCAATTACAGACCAATATCAATCCTACCAAGCTTAAGCAAAATTTTTGAAAAACTCGTAGCCTGTAGGCTGCTTAGCTATCTTACCAAATTTTCATTACTTTCTGAATCACAATATGGTTTTCGTCCTAATTCATCAACAGAACTTGCTATTCACAAACTCTGCAAAAATATGTATACTGCACTTGACAGTAAGATGTTTCAAATATCAGTCTTCTGTGATTTATCTAAAGCATTTGATACTGTATCCCATTCAATACTGTTAGAAAAATTGTTGGTTTATGGCATTCGTGGTCCAGCACACAATTGGTTTAGGAGTTATTTATGTGACAGACATCAGTGTACAATTTATAATAATGTTCCATCATCTTATTTGCCAATTAATTATGGTGTACCACAGGGCTCGGTCTTGGGACCCATTCTATTTTTACTCTATATAAATGATATTACACGTTGTACAGATAAGTTAAAGTTTCTCCTATTTGCAGACGACACGACCATTTTTCTCCAGGGACGGGAAGTTAATGATGTTAAAAACAACCTTAATGCTGAATTAATACATGTATCAAACTGGATAAAGTGTAACAAACTAAGCTTAAATATTTCGAAAACACACTATATGATATCACACCCATTGATGACACACCCTATAGCAGATATAGATATTTATATTGACAATGTCAGACTTTATAAAGTTGAGGAATTTAAGTTCTTAGGAGTCATAATTGATAACAAATTAAAATGGAAATCACATATATTGGAGATAAATAACAAGCTAAGTAAAATTTCAGGTGTATTGTGGAAAATACGTGATAACATACCCAGTGATTGTCTGAGGCAGATTTACCTAACACTTGCTTATCCATACCTTTTGTATTGCACAGCTATATGGGGAGGGGCTTATAAAACTTACCTTGATAGTCTTATTGTTACGCAAAAGAAAATTATACGTGTATTGACCTTCAGTCATCGCTATGCCCACACTAACTCCCTTTTTAAAGACCTTAAACTCCTGAAATTACCTGACATAATATCTCTTCAAACTAGCCTTTTTGTTCACAAATCTTTATATTCATACACAAGTAACAGTGATTTTGAACAAATTTCTTCTAATACTGACAGCAGACGACCACTTACTCTGAGATTACCATTATGTAGGACATCACATGCTCAACAGAGTGTTACCTTCCGTAGAGTTACATGTTGGAACCAGTTGCCACAACAAATTAAAGATATTGTTTCCTTGAATACTTTTAAATTCAAGGTAAAGCAAAACCTATGTAATTCATATTAACATTATTGCATTCATACATCTTACCTGTTTTTTTAGTTCATTAAACAACATAACCAGTCTCTTCTTAAGATTTTTGTGTGTCATCTTGTAAATGTTATGTATTCATTATTTTATACCATCCATGTACTGTATTATTTGTATTGTTTTTTTTTCGTTTTAATTTTATGGTTATAATGGTATCAGGGTTAAAAAATTTGTGTTTGTAATCTTAGGCCTTTCAGCCGATTATCTACGGCAAAATTATTCTGTATATAGTAGCATCAGGTCTATCTAAAAGCTTCGGCTCAACAGACCTGTTTCCTCATATATTTAAATGTAAACATGTACTATACATACAATTGTTATATTGAGGCCAATAAATGTATCGTATCGTATCGTATCTCTCTCTCTCTCTCTCTCTCTCTCTCTCTCTCTCTCTCTCTCTCTCTCTCTCTCACAGGAGAGAGGAGAGAGAGAGAGAGAGAGAGAGAGAGAGAGAGAGAGAGAGAGAGAGAGTTACAAGGAGTTACAAGGAAAAGAAGTACCCTAGGGGACCTTACGATCCATACAAAGAGGGTACCTGTGGGTTTGGTTGCGCAAGTAGGCGACCGTCCTCGAATGTGTTATGTGAAACCATCAAGGAACACTCGCACAACGGCTTAAACACCTAGACGGTGATTTAAGGCTTTGTCTAATCTGGACTTGAACTGATCCACAGAGTTGCTGTTAACTACATCAGCAGGAAGCGCGTTCCAAGTACCGCAGATGCTATATGTAAAGAACTTACCACACAGATCACGGTTGTATCGCTTCAGTTCAAGTTTGTAGCCATGATTCCTGGTTGTGCCCTCACTGAGTTGGAAAATGTCCCTGTAGTCTACATTGTCAAAGCCTCGTAGTATTTTAAACACTTCGATAAGCTGACCACGCAGTCTCCGGGTTTCCAGAGAGAACAGGTCGAGTTCTACCAACCGATCTTTATAGCTCTTGTGTCTAAGAGAGGGTATAAGTTTGGTTGCCCTGGCTTGCACTCGTTCCAATCTCGCGATATCCTTTCGGTAAGAAGGACTCCAAAACTGGACTGCATACTCCAGGTGCGGTCGGACAAGGGAATTGTACAGACAAAGTACTATCTCCTTGTTCCGGTATCCAAACTGTCGCTTTATGTACCCTAACATCCTTTGGGCTTTCTTCTCAGCCTCAATACACTGCTTTGAGAACTTGAGGTCACTGGTGATAGTTACACCCAAGTCTTTCTCAGTATCAGTGCTTACGAGAGCATTGCCCTTAAGGTTATACTCTGTTCGGGGGTTTCTGTGGCCTATATGCATAACTTTGCATTTGTTCACGTTAAATGGCATTTGCCACGTGTCAGACCACTCCCCGATCTTCCTAAGATCTTCTTGTAAGCGGGTAGTATTTCCTTCTTTCGCGACATTCATACCAAGCTTAGTATCATCGGCGAATTTGGAAATCTTGGCAACCATGTCACCATCCACGTCATTAACATAGATGATAAACAGTAGTGGTCCCAGAACAGAACCTTGGGGAACACCGCTAGTAATGGGCACCCACTCTGAAGCCTGTCCATTCACTACCACCCGCTGCCGTCTGTCACTTAGCCAGTTCTCTATCCAATTTGCCACATTTCCGTCTATGCCCAGTGCACGCACTTTCCGAAGGAGACGGCGGTGGGGTACCTTATCAAAGGCTTTCTGAAAGTCTAAGTAGACAACATCGACCGCTTTATCCCGATCATTCTCACTGAAAACAAAATGGAAGAGAACACACGCTCACACACACAGGAGAGAGAGAACACACACACACACACACACACACACACACACACACACAAGGGGGCCAGGATGTTAAAAATACGAGTGACGTGCGTCAGTGAACCAAAATACAGCCTCACCACACCTCACCTCACCTCACCACACCACACCTTGCCTACGTCATCATGTCACACACTTACGTCACACATCACAACACCATAAGGGTTGATTCACACTACACCGTCACGTCACGTCACGTCAACATTTCTTGAGTAAACAAACGGACATGTTCACACAACACTGTCACGTCACATCACGTCACCGTCACGTCACGGCACGGATTCTCATCAAGAATATTTTGACGTGACGTGACGGTGCAGTGATGTGATAAATTTTGAAAAACCTCTAAAAGTAGTATTCTTTTTGACAAGATCTTTCTCTATCTTTTTTCAATAGATAGTTAAATATGAATCTTGATATTCTGAAGTACTGGAAAAAATTATGCTCATCATCTTCTAGTTCTTTGTACAGAGTCCAATATACACATTGTACTTTTCTAAGGGATTTATTTATCCATATCCTCTTCTTTTTCTAGTTTAAATGCTCCTCTTCATGTAACAACAGTACAATTATTACCAGCTTCTTCAACTCAAGTCTCTGTGGCGCCATTATGCTTGAAGGATGAGTGGGAATTGCACCAGGCTTTTGACGGAAAGGTGACGTGATGTGATGGATGGTGTGAATACATGTACGGTTGACGAGACGGTGACGTGACGTGATGTGTCGGTGCCGTGACGGTGTAGTAGGAATCAGCTCTAACACAACAACAACAACAACGACAACAACACTACGTAACATCATACCACAACACAACACTACACAACCTCATACCACAACACAGTACAACTCAATTACAACACTACGTAACATCATACCACAACACAACACTATACAACCTCATACTACGACACAACGCTACTCATTTACAACACTCCATCACCTCACAACACCATAGCACAATACAACAACAACTCCATAACACAACAACACAACACTTCACTCCATCACACCACAACACAACACATCACACTACTACACCATAACACAATATAACATAACGTCACAACACTACATAACACTAAATCACACCATAACACAACATAACGCCATAACACAACACATCACTCCATCACACCGTAACACCATAACACAACACTGCACCACACCGACACTCACATTTATAGTTTCACAAGCTTTACAACACACACACACACACACACACACACACACACACACACACACACCTATATTTAATCAACACAAACACAACACCATAATTATCACACTCCTCGCAATACACAGATATATATTTACTCTACACAACACAAACACAACACCATAAATATCACACCCCATGCAACACATCGATATATATAAATATTTTTCTCCACACAACACAACGCCAAAACCTCACAACACAACTCAATATAGACACACACTCGAACACATAATTATTACAACACTCCTCGCAACACATCTATAAATATTTTCTTTACACGACACAACACAGACAAGCTCAACAACACTTTCAACACACCGATAATATTACACAACAATCACGCAACACAAAAACAACACCATAATAATCATACCCCTTGCAACACACTCATATATATAATCTTACTCCACAATACACAGAACAGAAATCACCGTAACACACCATTATTTGTGTTGCGTTATCACACCTAAATACACCATCATCTATAACACCACATTCACACCACACCTCAAATTTAATTCCAAGAAGCCTTTGTTTGTTGTTGTTATTATTATTATTATTATTATTATTATTATTATTATTATTATTATTATTTTTGTTAATATTATTAGTATTATTATTTTTATTATTATTTTTGTTAATATTATTATTATTATTATTATTATTATTATTATTATTATTATTATTATTATTTTTGTTAATATTATTATTATTATTATTATTATTATTATTATTTTTATTATTATTATTATTATTATTATTATTATTATTATTATTATTATTATTATTATTATTCTGTGTATATAAATATGTATCTGTCAGTTCATAGGAAGAAACGTGTGTGTGTGAAAGTTAAGAGAGAGAAAGAGAGAGTGCGTGTGTGTGTGTGTGTGAAAGTTTAGAGAGAGAGAGAGAGAGAGGAGAGAGAGAGAGAGAGAGAGAGAGAGTGTGTGTGTGTGTGTGTGACGTGAATAGAATAATACCCAGCCTGACTCCTCCACTTTCCCGCCAAGAAAGCCTGAGGCGCCAATGTTGACCTTCAATTTATACTGTTTTGGCGGGAATATTGGTGTTGGAAATATATTGTTTT